>JANHGN010023517.1:145108-157392 GCA_024605025.1 Megaceryle maxima
AAACACGACAAAACACGGACAAAGAGACGAAAAAGTTGAGCTGGGATGCGAGGCAAGGCCGACCCCACCGTCCCTCCGCTTCTTCCCGCCCCTCCCGGGCGTCTGCCCCAACGGGGAATCCCCGCCTGAGGGACGGCCGACTGCACATATCTGCCTGCTCGCGGCTCTGAGGGGCCGTCGCTGTCCCTTGGGTGAGAAACACCCGCTAAAATTCATCTCCATCGGGTTTGGTAAGATTTTGGTACTCGTGGGCGGGGTGGGAGCACCTTGGTGCGAGATGTGCCGCAAAGTGGGCGCTTGCCGTCAACGAGCTCAAGCCTCGACACGGGGTTGCCTTGTGCTAAAGGAAAAGTTTTGCTCCACGTGAGGTAAATTATTTCAGATGTCATGTGAAAAGGGTGAAGTCCTTTGGGGGATATGGTTTAGCCGTTCCCTCATCGACTTTATACGGGAAAACAGCCTGAAACGTGCCTCGCGTGGGCAGGAGGTGGGGGGGGGGAAACTCGGCATCGCCGTGTGGCGGGAAGCGGGTCAGCGAACCAAGTCACGGACACAGGGCAGGAGCAAAGCTCAGTGCGGTGCTATTTTATTGATTGAATCAGGAGAAACGCGGCAAATTAGGTTCGTGGGTAATACTTTACATCAAGCTGCACCCTATAGAGGAAGAGCTTCTACTGATTGCAAGGAAATCGAATTAGATACATGGGAAGTTAAGTAACTCCAATTTAAAAAGGATACCGTAAATAACTAATGGTTATCAGGGTCTTGTTCCAGCCAAATTTTTAAACAAAACCTGCAAATCAGAACCCCTAAACTGGTAAAAAAGCTATCAGGCAAACTTGGAGGTCAGATATGTGCAGTACCTCAGTAAAAACAGAGGGAATATGAACACGGACATATAATAGGTTAAAATACAGGACAATGCATTTAAACATGAGCCTTTCCCCTTGATACATTTGATCTGAAAGTCATAATGATTAATCTCCCATATTTTCCCAAATACTGAAATGTTATCATACAAAATCCATCAATATAAAAGAATAACAGCACAAGAAAAACAGCAAACTTAAAAAGCAATCTGTTTCTAAATAAACCCGCATTTTGACATAACATAGCACATGACATAGCTGTACAATATTTCTTACTAAACACAACATGAACACTTCAGAAAAAGACAGAGACCAAAAAGAATAAAGTGGGTTTAACATTTAAATCCCCCAAAGCTGGTTCTGCTAAGTTTCTTTCCACTTTGGCCAGAAGTTTTTCACATGGTAAGCCCTTGGATGTTTCCTCCCTGGCATATGCAGATCTTATAAATTGCTAATTATAATCCGAGCAGAAAGCTCTGAAATCCATCAGAGGCAAAGCCTGGGAACCAAGGAGAATACCTGTGTACCTGTGCTCAGGGATGCTCAAGTGACCGTGCTCACCTGAAGGAGAAGCCAGCCTTGGTAGAGAGCCTATGCTTTCTGGCATGAGCTGCAGTCTGTGCAGCGTGCAGACCGAGCACAGAAGTTCTGAGCCCTGTGTGTGTTTTGTTAGGATCAGCAGTGGAGTTGTCTGGGTCTTGTTCTTTCTGACAACCCTCCAGACAGAGAAGTTCCTCCTTTAGGAATGCTGCTTTTAAGGAATCCGCAGCCCACTTCACACTCCCTGACCCTTTTTAGGGTGCCAAGGCTATAACCTTCCCATTGTGTTAACTACTTTGAGGAGCTGGAGAGAAACAACAAAAAAGGAAGCGTGTGCAAGTGGATGATAGCTGCTTTCCCTGCCACAGACCCTGATTCAGCTCTAACTCTGATGTGCTCTTGAAGGAGCAAAGTCTACTCTGCATCACCCCCTTTGTTGCAATGGAGATTTGATGAACCCTGACATGTAATAGTTTAAATCAGGACTGTGACTTGCTATGCATTTGTTAGAAAACAGGATGATACATATTTCTAATAGTGTGTAGTCAGAACCTGAATTCCAGTGTAATAATGAGTGAAATGGAAAGAAAGTGTTAAACCTATCTCTTCCTATAGGCCCATACAGTTTTTCAGTGTACTGTGTAACTGGAGGACACATTTTCCCATCTATTGAGACAAACTGCATTTTAAAAAGTTGTTTCAAGCTTCTGACCCAATGCTCTCCCTGTGTTTTGGTCAGACAACACTCTTGGCACATCTATACATGATGACTGTAGTCTAGACATAAAGACCAGGGGCAGAATGAGCTGATTTTGGAATTGTAACTCTAAAAGGAAAATGTCAGTGGTTTTGTCAGCCCACATCAGAAAACTTTCCGCCATTTCCACATGGTTGCAGGTTGGGGTTTTTTTTGGTGTGGCCTTTCCCCATCATGCATTATTACAGTTTTAGCAAGGATAAAAGAAAAATTATGAAAACAAAACAAAACAAAAACCTCTTTAATGAAAACTTTGGATTTTAATCAACTGCACCATTGCAGAGTGCACAGGAGAAGTTCCTGTGGGCTTTCACAGTCATTACACACACTTCCAGCAGTGCATGAGCTGACCTTTGCAAGGGAAGGTTCTCTAGGAATTGTGCATACTAATGACGTTACAGAGGGCTGGGCTGCTCTGAAGGGCAATGGCACATACCACCATTCTCCCTGGAAAATTCCCTTTTGGACATGTAATACCAGGGTAGATGCAACAGATTTTAGAAGCTGCTGGATGGAAGGTGTGCTGACAACATCCAGTTAAAATGCCTGGGGAGCAAAGTGATACTTTCCTTTTTAAACTGTCAGCAAGTGTGTTTGTAAAATAAGGGTGTCTTAAGTTGTGGATCCTTTCAGAGGATTGCCTCCTTTCCTCTGCTTGGACAGAAACCCAAAAATTAAATCTGACCTTTTCACAAAAAAACAAGCCAAGAGAGACAAAAGATACAAGCTCGTATCCTTCTCAGACAAGTATCTCACTGAATTTACTGCGACTGCAGGTCCAAGTAAAACAAGCAGGATTCGGGCCGTAAACTTTCATTCCAGCTGCCAGAGCAAAATTTCTAATTGATTAGTACAAAATGAATTCACAGCAATGCTGGGTTGCTATGGAACCTGAGCAAGTAGGCCAAGTCACTTTGCGGTATGTGCTGTTTCTCCTTCAAAAATACAAAACAGAAGGACTAGATAACACATTCATTATGCACACTCTTGCAATTTCGAAGCTAACTCAAAGAAAAACAAAACGGATTCCAAGTATGGGCCCCTTGGCATCAATTTGTAACAATCTTTTATATCTGCATGCAGTGAACAGTCAAAATTATGTTCTTTGGACTTGAGGCAGGAATAATATAAGCTGAATGTCTCTGTATGAATGATATGTTACTTGCACATATTCAGAGGAAAACAGAATATAAACTTCTATTTTATCTATGTGCCAGTATTTCAGATTAAGATTAAAAAAAATCAGGGGAAGATATTTTGCAGTCTGAGGTAGATTTATGAAAGTACTTACGAAACACAAACTTCAGAAGTAGGTTAACACAGAGAATCTGTTTCCCAGCTTAACTAAGGAACTCTGAAAATTCAGGCAACCACTTAAAAATTTAGAGAAGAGACAGACCAGAGCAGACTTTAAATAGTTAGGGGAAAGTAAGATAAACAGTAAACATGCCTTCAATTTATGCTACACATTTGTCTGTAATATTTCAGAATACTGTGTGTATCTAGAATTACTTTGTCTCTTATAGGATTTGGCCTTTGGAGATCACGAGCCAATTTAAAATGGGTGTATTCATGCCAGTGTGACTAGAAGGACTGCCAGGAATTCAGAACACTTTTAAATGAAGTAAATATACTTTTAAATTAAGCAAATTATTTCATAGGGAGTGGATTATATCCATATGTTTACAATTTGTCCCAAAAAGTGTGAAGAAAAGGTGAAAAAGTGTGGATTTACAAATGCTGACTTTTCACAGAACTGATAGCACAAGGCAACAGGATTTACTAGTGTTCAATATACCAAGAATGGTATTATCTACAATCAATAAATCATTACTATCAGCTTTTCTCCCATAGTACCTTCTTCTGTCAAGCTTCAACTGAGAATCTTTAAGAGCTTTACAAGCACTGAGTATGTACACTTTGAGATACGGTTATCATATCCGTCAGGATCTGTTATCAGATTGGTGGATAAAATTTGATTGTCTGGAGAGCAGATTTACACTGCTGACAGGTAAGGAAACTGAGGCACAGATAAGCAAAGTGGTTTGATTCAAAAGTATATTGTTTCCTCTATCTGCATAGTGTATCTCTAGCCACCAAAATAGACTAAAGGCTGTTTGCCACACTGAAAATATTTTAAATTAGCAGAATTCCCACCATAAAGGAAGGATGGGGAGCAGGCAGAAGTACTGTCATCACAGTTATCTCAGTACAGCAGCTACAGTTGTTCTCACATAAGAACTTTTGCATTAAGTCATAGCACTGAAAATGTTCAGCCTTTATACAGCCTTAAAACAGGAACATTTGTAAGAACCATACTGGTGCACCAGTAATGGTAAGCACAATTACAAACAAAAGACATCACAATACAGCTCTGGCCTTTGAAATGTAGGGCACTGGCATGCACTGTGGGCTCATAGCAAGGCTGTGTAAATGATAATGGAGTGTATTCTGTAGTGTGCTAGCTGTGTGTATAAGCCTAGAGAAATAAAGAGTGAAAACAAATGCACTTTTTTTTTTTTTTTTTTTGTCTTCCCTTCACTTTACACAGTGGTTTTGAGTGATTTTTATTGACATCGAAACTAAATCTTATTGATCCATATTAAAGCTGTAGCTAGTCTTGTGCTGGAGAAAACCATGACCTGCTTACACAACGGAAACACTTAGGTACCCCTGTCTGGTAAAATAAATAAATAAATGAATAACTCTAAAACTCAGGCTGTTTCATCCCACACCACACAGATCTAATTGATTAAAACCCCACAAGCATTCAGCACAAGAAAGGCATGGACCTGCTGGGGTGAGTACAGAGGAGGCCACAAAAATTATGCAAGGATTGGAACCCCTCTGCTGTGAGGCCAGGCTGAGAGAGTTGGGGTTGTTAAGCCTGGAGAAGAGAAGGCTCTGGGGAGACCTTTTTGTTGCCTTTCAGTACTGAAAGGGGGTCTATAAGAAAGGTGGGGACAATCTTTTTAGCAGGGCCTCTTGCAACAGGACAAGGGGTGACAGTTTTAAACTAAAAGAGGGAGATTTAGACCAGAGAGAGGAAAGAAATGTTTTATGATGAGAGTGGTGAGACACTGGTACAGTGATTCTGGCACAGTTTGCCCAGAGAGGTGGTAGATGCCCCATCCCTGGAAACATTCCAGGTGAGGTTGGCTGTGGCTCTGAAAAGCTTGCTCTAGTTGTAGGTGTCCCTGCTGCCTGCAGGGGGGTTGGACTAGGTGACCTTTAACTGTCCATTACAACCCAAACCATTCTATGATTCTGTGAAGCAGTACTGCAGAGCTATATATAAAAGAGCTATATTTGAAAAGTGGCAAATAGACTGGGTGCCAAGACATTCCATCCACCTCCGAGATGGACTGCTGGCCACACATGGGACAAGGTGGGAAGGGCAATGCCCTGCCTGCATGTTTAGTTCCCTGCAGAATATAAAAGAGTGATTTGCTCCACTACTATTTCATGGCATCGGAGATCCTGCTGGGTTAAGGAGGGGAGTGGGAGAATACCTGGCATTTTGCTTTTCAGGGTGAAGGGGAACATATTATTTGAAGGCAAACCCTGATTATCACATGGTAGAAGTCTGTTTTATCATCCAGGAGCCTTGCTCCCTCAGAGACAGAGAAAGAAAGGAGTTTTTCTAGGGGAAACTCTCATGGCAGCATATCATGCCTTCCCTGTGGACAGCATAAAACACCTCTGGAAAAAGCACAAGCTGAACTGGCTGTCTGGCAACACGTCAGTGAATCATAGGAGTAAGGAATTGTTGCACAGATTTATTGCTGTTCCTTAACAATAGGTGGTCACAACATTCTTAGTTCAACAGGGAATATATATCTTGTGTTTAGAATTGATTAAAAAGCAGTCTTGGAAAACTACACTTAGTTATTTATATTTCCTGAATTTCCACCTGCACTTATGTTTATTTTATTTAATTTAATTTTGTGTATTTGATTTATAACTATGGAGCCAGAGGGGAAAATAAATGAAATAAAGGAGACAAATAAATATCATCTTAACAAGAAAAACCTGGGCAGCTGCCATGTCACCAAAATTAAGAAATGAGTAGTTGGGCCTCAAAATTGAGAAATAATCACATGCCCTGTATGAAGACTGGCATATTGGAAACAAAAAGGACCATGTAAGGTTAAGAAGGAATGAATAAATTCACTTGGGCTGAAGTGGAGTATGAAGAACATATGTTACATAGACTTCACCTGGCTTCTGGCTGATTTGTGTTACTCTTCCAAACTGTGATTTTCCTTTCTCTTTTGCTGTGAAGATATGCAATCATTTTCTTTATCCATTTGGCAGGATGATGTATTTTCTATCAAGGAAGTCCCAAAGTCACTGTAAGCAGGAACTCAGGAACATTCTTGTTCATACAGTGCAGACCTGGGGCAGACCTTCCTTTGGGTGGAAAACATTTAGAATGGAGGTGGCTCTGAGAGACAAATGAAGCAGAAGGTGGAATGGGCCAAAAAATAGCCCAGACTTAAGATCTCCTTTCCCCCAGCTCCTGAGGTTACTACCTGACCCAAAACAGCAGAAAACAATTATCCATTGAGCAAGATGGAGAGGAGCAGGGAGGAAATTGTTCCCTTCTGAAATGCAGTTCCTCCGGGGCTTGGGGTGCTCCCGAGCAGCACAGCCACAGTGGCAATTTTTTTTCCAACACAAGAAAATAATACGGCAGATTTTCAGAAAATTACACGGGCAATTGCCTGAGCCGGATACTCAGCTTGTTCATTTGTAGGCACAACAGTAGAAACAGATTGTGTGAGTTAGCTACACGATTTTCTGAAACATCAGTCTCCAAGGCAGAGATTGTGCTGTTATTCAAAAGCGCAAACAGGTAATGTAATTTCTAAATATATGGGAGATTGCTTCCAAAATCAAAGAAAGAAGGATCAAGAAAGACAGACTGTCTTCTGATAGAGACAATGTAAACAATCCTAAGCACTGCAGAATATTTATATTGTTCCTTGTGAAATATTTACGCAAGTAATTCACATCATCTAAAGTTTTATGGGAAATGCATGCCCCTAATTACGGATCAGCATTACAAAGGCTTGTGAAACTTTACTCAAACCCAACTTGTAAAATAATAGTGTAATCAGTAGGAAGGCTGATGAGCTGCCTGTGAAATGGCTTCTCTCAATCTGACACTAATGCTCTATCTGATCCAGAACACCCAATATAAAGCATGAAGTTCTCTGCGGATGATTACATGCAAATACCCTAAAAGGTCCATTATCCTTTATTTGAACACCAAACTGTGGGCTTTGTAGAAATTGCTTTCTCTAAGCCTAATGTTAACAAAAAGGTTTACACTAGCCTTGCAAAACTTTTCCTGATATGCTTGGTCAAAGCAAAGCATCCTTTCATACTCCTGTTACCCTAGCAAGGAAGAGTTACTATACATGAGCCATCACAAGACTTTTTCACCTGCCCCAGCAAATAACAGTTGCACAAATATCTTGCAGGGTGGTTAGCACTAATTTTCTAAAATTGACATCTGAAGTAATGCCAGAGAAGTCAAAATGGCAGAATGCTATAAAACAACCAAAATTGCATGATATTAGAGGCCATCTACAAGGGAGCAAAACAGATTAATTCCATAGCCAAAGCACCAAAAAATTCCATAAGTTTAGCTCATGATCAGCAATATACTTTGGGACCTTTCTGGATGGTAGGGATGGGTTTTATATACATTGTACGTAAAACATTACATGGTGAGGCAAATTATGGTGTTAAGGAATAAAACATGCATTTTCCCCTGTTAACTAAACAATCACAAATTAGCATTTATTGAAAGGAGTGAAGATTAAAGAGAAATCACAGAATCATATAATAATTTGGGTTGGAAGGGATCTTTAAAGGTCTGCTAGTCCAACCCCCTGGCCGGGAGCAGGGACATCTGCAACTAAAGCAGGTTGCTCAGAGCCCTGTCCAACCTCACCTGGAATGTTTCCAGGGACGGGGCATCTACCATATCTCTGGGCAAACTGTGCCATTGTTTCACCAACCTCATCGTAAAAAATGTCTTCCTTCTATCTAGCCTGAATCTCCCCTCTTTTAGTTTAAAACCAACACCCCTTGTCCTGTTGCAACAGGCCCTGTTGCAACAGGCTCTGCTAAGAAGTCTATCCCCACCTTACTTATAGGCCCCCTTTAAGTACTCCAGGACCTGTTTGAGAAAATGAAAGGGTAATGTGACATAGTCATGCATCATAGTCACTATATGGTTTTCCTGCAGTCAGGGGAAGTGCAGCCTTATCTTCCAGAGGCCACTTATCCTATCTCCAGTTTGAGTTGCGTGCCTTATTTCTCTTCATCGATTATATAAGGAGCCTTGGGTGATCCTAACTCAGGTGCATAAGTGGAAGTGGCATGAACTTAATGTGTAGAACCTGCCTGAAGATAAGACAAATCTCACTGAGACATTTTTGGCAGTGCTATTTCAGTTTGCTCCTTAATTCCTACTACCCCACCATAAGTGCAGACTTAACATTTCCCTTCCACGCTCACAGACAAAGGTGCTGTATAGTAGCATATATAAGCAGCTGGAGATAAAAGTTGCAATGAAGAAAAACTTTGAAGCAATGATATTTTATGCTTCTCTTGGGAACACATATAGCCTCACTCAGTAAGTACAGTCCAAGGAAAACATATGGCTGCAGATCTCTGGAGCGTGACAAAGGGGTAGCAAAGTTATACTGCAGTGAGAATCCAACCTGTCTAACCCTAAGCTCTCTGGGGAGGAAATCTGGGGTGAGAGTAATGTTGTCTGAATAAAGAGATTATATCTCTTCCTATTTTGGTTTAAATTACTTCTTTTTTTTTTTTTCCTCCTTTGGATTTCTGCACTACATAAAACTTACTGTTTAGCTTCTTATACCTACTGAGACAATTCCCTTCTGATCCCACTCTTTATCCCCCATTAGGCCTGGGTGCTTGCATCCCTAAAATTGTGTGGAAGTCATTTTCCAGTGACCGTTACTTCTTATACTCTAGCCAATCTCCCTTAATTTTGGGAAGACCCTTTTTACCAGTACAAGATTTCAAACAAAGCAAACAGCTTCCCTTCAACACATAACAGTCATGGCTCAGAAGATCATTCTCTTTCTTCAACAGAGAAAAGAGATCAAGGCGATCTAGTTCTAAGAGACTTTTCTTAGATGGACTTATAAAGGGATCTGATTAAGAAGAAAGGTTATATTCCATAGCAGTTCCTTACTGTGAGCTAGCCCTGTGGCTCTGGACTTGAAGACAGTAGAAAGTGTGAGCCTCCTGCAGAGCAGTGAGCAGGGTGGCTGCAGCAGAATGATGCTGAGACTGCGTTCATGTGCTCTAGACACAAGCATCAGGGCATGGTGCCATGCAAAAGACCCTGCACCTCTTCACAGCACTGTGATGCAGTTGTGCCAGCCTGCTGGACCCCTAAGTCTGTCTCTCTGCACCCAGGCTGATGGTGACTGTCATTTCTTCCCTTTGAGAAAGACTTGCTGTGTAACCTGGGAAAGAACTCTTCAGACATGTCTAGTCTGATCTTATGCATTGAGCTCTCATTTGACATTCACCTTGTGCTCCCCCAGGAATGCATTTGAATGTTGCACATACACTGTGCTTGGCACAGCTTATTAAAAAAAATCAGACCTACTGTGCATCTTACACCAATTTTCATTGGTTTTGTCCATTCTGCAGGCTTTTTGACACATGACCTGCTTCTCCTTGTGTGCACGTGAAGCTAATAAAACAGCAGGACCTTGACATTGTGTTTGGCCATTAGGTGCTCTTGCAGTGCAAGCTGTAAGAATAGGGAAGTTGTTTGTGCTCGAGTAGCTGTAATTATTGTGGAGGAGAGCTGTTCACAATGTTCTGTAGGCAGTGAGAGGCTGAGAGAGAAACTTTGCTACAAACCAAAGGCAGGACAAGTGCTGTGTTTTCAAGGAGGCTGAAATGATGACCACATGCTTACTGAAAAAACTGCGAAGAAGATGTGCAACCCTTATTGCTCTAATCCAAAGTTTCACCTTAAAAGCCTGCACTTCAGCTTTGTTTTCCCAGAAAACTTCCTGAATTCTTGCTATGTCAAAGAGACAAAATATACCTATGGTTCTGTTTCTCTCCTGAGAAAGATTGCCAGTCAGTGGTATTGCCCAAGAAGATAATGCAGGAATATGACAGTATTATGCCAGAAAATAACAATGTTGGAATGAAAATTCTGATTTTACATTTGTTTCAGACCAAGAACAACATTAGTGAGTAAAGAGAAACAGTCATTTGCAAGAAAACCGAACTGGTAGATACAAAGTTTCAAGTTATTGAATGGCATTTCCAGCCCTAAAATGGAAACAATTATTTCTCCTCCTGAACGACTGTTATGTCTTCCGGCAGACAACAAACTAATTTGCAAATGCAATAGAAAGACTTCAGAAAATTTCAGACATCATCGATGTTATTGGTTTTTTCTCCAAAGCATCGATTAAGATCTTTAAAGCTGTCATTTGAGTAACTTAATCATTGCTTTGCTGACTTCTTCTCTACAAGAAAAAAAAAAATTACCTTCCCTTTTGTTCAGTTCCCCACACAATGAGAAACCTGAAATTCTTCAAGGCACAGTACAAGGAGGAAAGTTCCCAAATAAGAGAGATTTTCTGGATAGAGGGAAGATAATGATAATTGAAAGCATAAAAGGAAGATGAGGATTATTTGTAAAATTCCCCATAGTTTGGAGAAGGATTCACAGCAGTGTGAGCTATAAGGAGTAGAGCTAAATACAGGAAAAATATACTCATGGTCTTGTTCATTTAAGTCTCTCTGTCTCTCCTTCCCTCAGCCTGTCTCTTTTCCCGAGGGATAGTTGAAGGAACTGGTTGTCTTCAAGAAAAAAACTGTTTTAGGAATTATCAGAAAATAATTCAGTGCTTGGAAATAAGGCACTTGAACCCATGCAAAAATATTCTACAAGTTTTGCCAGAACAAAACAAGCTACTGGTCCATCTGATCTACCATCCTTTCCCCACTACTGGCTAATTCCAGCCATGCAGTGCTCCCATAAAATGCTTAATTGCACCCTATGGCATAAGGAGAAATCACTTTCTAATACTACATGGTAATCAAAGTTATGCAATGGAGTAAGATGACTAATAGCTTTTTTTTTTTTTTTTCCTGACTGTTGAAAGAATATGTGCTACATGTACAACTGATAGGTCATTATTTTTCTTAGTCAAAGGAGTTTGCCCCAGATCTTACATGTAACAGGTAGTTTCACATATGATGAAATATTTCCTGCTTTCCTTTTTAAGATGTAATGGTTTTGACCATGATAAAATGCTAGTGGGAGCAGAGGATCCTTATATTTCAGATGACAAACAGCCCTTGGTGATTACCTTGTCCGTCTGTGAGGAAGTCCCATCTATAACAAGTCCAATTTTAAATTCCTGATCAATTAGTCTGAGCACCCTGTTCCAGAGTCCTAGAGGTCTAACAACACCCACTCTCAGATGTGCTTATGTTCTACTGCACTCCACACTTTTGAGCAGTCTGATGAACAGACTAAGTAACGCAGAGGTCTCTTTTATCTCTTAATTTTGATGATTACCTGCCTGACCTCTTTGACAGGTTTGACCTTCTGCACATTATTCAATACTTTATACAGTTATTTTCTTTCTTACAGTTCTTTGCAAACTAAAGGCCCTGATCTGCAAGCACCATGCAGACTCAGCTGCCTTTCATCAGGTTGCTACGCAGTCCACGTATGTGTCGGCCAAATGACTAGAGTGAAGAAGCTCTTACTAAACAGCTCTCTAGGCACTTCTGCAGACGTTACAGTGGTTCCATCATGCTTTAATGAGCAGCTCTGGCTTAAATTTTCCCCTAATTTTTACCTTTTGGATATCTCTGCACACATTCATTTGAGCTATGTTTTCCCAGTACTCTTTTAAATTTTGAGTGCACAGCACCTGCATGCACAGGGAGGAGGCTCTTTTTCCTTCCTGGACACTTTTTGAGGGATGAATTTCATTGAAAAAAAACAATATAAAACAAAACCCCACAACCAAAATATAAACAAATAAATAAATAAATAACCCCCCCAAAAAACCAAAACC
>JANHGN010023517.1:158526-179463 GCA_024605025.1 Megaceryle maxima
CCTTGATCTGCTGGACACACTCCTAATGCACCCCAGGATACCATTGGCCTTCCTGGCCACAAGGGCACATTGCTGTCCTATGGATAACTTGTCCACCAGGACTCCCAGGTCCTTCTCCACAGTGCTGTTATCCAGCAGATCACCTCCCAACCTGTACTGGTGTAATTTATTATTCTTTCCCAGATGCAGGACTCTGCACTTCTCCCTGTTAAACCTCATTAAGTTCTTCTTTGCCCAGCTCTCCAGTCTGTCCAAGTCACGCTGGATGGCTGCACAGCCTTCAGGTGTATCAGCCAAACCTCCCAGCTTGGTGTCGTCAACAAACTTGCTGAGAAGACACTCTGTCCTGTCATCAATGTAATTGATAAAGATGTTGAACAAGACCAGACCCAGCACTGATCCCTGAGGGACTACGCTAGTTACAGCTCTCCAGCTGGAATTGGCACTATTGACCACCATTCTTTGGAATCTACTGTCCAACAAGTTCTTAATCCATCTTACTATCTGCTCATCTATCCCACACTTCCTGAGCTTCTTCACAAGGATGTTACGGGAGACAGTGTCAAAAGCCTTGCTAAGGTCAAGATAGACCACATCCACTGGTCTCCCTGCATCTACCCATTCAGTCACAACATCATGGAAGTTTATCAGATCAGTCAAGTGTGACTTCCCCTTGGTAAATCCATGCTGACACACTCCTAATGCATCCCAGGATACCATTGGCCTTCCTAGCTACTAGGGCACATTTCTGATAACCTTCTTCTCTCCCATATGCCTAGAGATGACCTCCAGAATTAGCCGCTCCATCATTTTTCCAGGGATGGAGGTGAGGCTGACTGGTCTGTAGTTTTCTGGAACCTCTTTCTTGCCCTTTATGAAGACTGGAGTGACATTGGCTTTCTTTCAGTCCTCCTGTTTGCCATGATTTTTCAAAAATAATGGAGAGTGGTAGGGTGACAACATCAGCCAGTTCACTCAGCACTCTTGGGTGCATCTCATCAGGGCCCATGGACTTATGAATATTCAATTTGTGTAATTGGTCCTTCACCCAGTCTTCACTGACCAGTGGACAATCATCCCTCCACCAGGCTCTCTCCCCTTCATCCAGAGATTTGAGTTCACAGGGGCTGGTTTTAGGACTAAAGACTGAAGCAAAGAAGGTGTTCAGCAACTCTGCCTTCTCTGCATTCCCAATTATCAGGGCTGCTGTCTCATTCAACAGTGGAGCCACACTTTCCCTGTTCTTCCTCTTATTGCTGATATATTTGAAGAAGCCCTTCTTATTCTCTTTTACTTCCTTTGCCAGTTTAAGTACTAAGAGGGCTTTGGCCTTCCTTGTTGCCTTCCTACATGCTCTGACAACTTCTCTATAATTCTCCCAACTGACAAGTCCCTTTTTCCATGAGCTGTACATTTCTTTCTTCCTTGAAATCTCTTTCAGAAGCTCCTTCCTCATCCCTCCAGGTCTCCTAGCATGTCTACTCAATTTTTTTCTCAATGGAACACACCTATCTTGGGCCTGGAGGAAGTGGTATTTAAAAGTTGACCAACTATCTTGGGTTCCTTTACCCTCCAGAGTCTTAGCCCATGGGACTCCTGCAAGTAGATCTTTGAAGACTTCAAAGTTATCCCTGCAGAAGTTCAGGGTTGTAATCCTACTTATTGCTCTGCTTCCACCTTATATAATATCAAACTCTACCATGTCATGATCACCGTCGCCAAGGCTGTTCCCAATCTTAATGTCCCCAACCAGTCCTTATTAGTTAATACAATGTCCAGCAGTGCACCTCTCCTTGTTGGTTCCTCCACTACCTGCATCAGGAAGTTATCATCTATACACTGCAAGAGCCTTCTGGACTAAGTATGCCTGGCTGTGTGGGCTTTCCAACAAATATCAGAGTTATCAAAGTCACCCATGACTACCAGGGAGAGTGTTCTAGAGGCTACCTCCAGTTGACTGTAGAAGGACTCATCTACATCTTCTTCTTGGTTTGGTGGTCTGCAGTAGACACCCAGAACGGTTTCACTCCCCTTTCCATGTCCCTTAATTCTTACCCACAAGCATTCAACCTGTTCTACCTCAACCCCTGGACAGAACCTAATACCTTTCAGTTGCTCTCACACATAAAAAGCAACACCAATGGCTCGCCTTGTTGGTCTATCTTTCCTGAATAGTACATAGCCATCCATAACAACATTCCAGTCATGGGACCTGTCCCACCATAACTTCATCTGTTTATCTTCAGGGACATCTACACCCTTCCATTTCCACTTTCACATACAAAGTATGAAACCCAAAATTTAGATGGCTCTCTGTATAGACTGGATTGGTCCCAGTCTGTGACCAAATGTCCTAGATTCACCAGATTTCTTAGGCTTCTGAGTTATGTGTGATGGAATCATAGAACCATAGAATCATTTTGGTTTTAAGATCATCAAGTCCAACTGTCAACCCAGCACTGACAAGTCACCGCTAAACTATGTCCCTCAGCACCACATCTAAAAGTATTTTAAATTCCTCCTGGGATGGTAACTCAACTACTTCCCTAGGCAGCCTGTTCCAGGGCTTGATATCCAACTTGAACTTCCTCTGGTGCGACTTGTCCTGTCACTTGTGCATAAAAGTCCCAATATACAGACCTCAGCCCTTATAACAAAGAACAAAAATTCACCTTTCTTTACTTAAACTGAAATGCAGAAGTCATTGAGTGTTAAGACCCTGAAAACCAGCAGATCATGACTTTCTGTTTATGTTGAAGTTTGATTTTGTCATAGATGAAGAGAACCCAGAGCTGATGGTGAAGACAGGAAGTGGATTTTGGTGTGTGTGTGTTTACATGATCAAACAAACAAAATTGAAATTGCTAACACATGTAATCAATCATAAACGTGGGTTATTTCCAAATATATCATAAATGGTCACATGTCACCTGCACACAGACTTTGTACAAAAGGAATGAGTTGCATTTTTAGTGTTACTGGTACTGGCTGAAAAAAAGCTGCTCTTTATCCTTTGGGCATAAGCTAACACATGAGACACTCATTGGAAAACAACACACATTTGGAGATGCTTTAAGAAAATAAAAGCGCAGCGGATACAGAAGCTACGGTGAAACTCATTTACATTTGGGATTCTAGCAATGGATAGGTAAAGACGCTGTTGACAAACTGTTTTGCATCTGAAGGTTCCTGAAGGCATTCCTTATCTAAGAAAGTTCTAGTTGGACCTGTCTGCCATTCCACAATAAATGTGCTGGTTTGTGGTTTTTCTTTTATTTTCTTCTCTTTTTCCTCTTTCTTTTAATTTTCTTTTATGCTGAAGCTGATGCAAAGATAAATGTGAAAAGGCATGACATTTCCTTTTTGTTATATGCTTGTGATTTTTATTATGCATGTCCCCAAGGGAGTTAAACCAGCACCTGGCACTGTTGGAATATTCTGGCCTTCCAGTCAATGAATGCAGAGGCTCTGGAATCTGGGAGCAATAGAGCTACTTCATAATCAAAGTGGCCATTCTGGTGTGAACATTAAAACTCCCGACACATATGCACAAAAGGTTTCTGGTAGCCATTATTCCATGCCATTTACCCTGCAGGAATATATACACTTGTACAAGCTCTGTTATAAACTCTGAGCAATTTCTCTAAACTTGCACTTAGCTGTGAAGTCTGCTGCTTCTGTTTCAGATTTGAAGAAAGCTTGACTATTTTTTTAGAGTATATCACTTCTAATAAAAGATACTACCTGTGACTATAAGTGTTTTTTTGACTAACTCCTCAGATTATCACACCTACAAAAATACGTCACTAGGCTGATATTTCAACGTCTCAAATGGTGTACAGATGCTGGCTGGCTCATTTTGAGAAACAGTTTTCTACTACAATATCAGTTTTATAGCTGTATTTGTAACAGTTATAATCATTTAGAGCTCTTTAGATAGTAAAGCACCAAAAAGATTTCTCTACATTCTCCCAGTTTTAGTAGGGGGGAGAGCTCATATCAAGTAATGAAAGGATGTGAAAACCTGATGCAAATGACACAAAATACTTAAAATACAGGAAAATTTACCACAGGTCTCAAACAGCACAAATAAAAAGAGAAGGTCAGCAATCTGAATGTGTCCATTTATGGAACGGTCTATACTTTGTACAGTGATTTAATTTTTGACCTTAGTTGTACTGTATCACTGATTACATCCACACGACCATGTAAACACAGTCAGCAAAACCAAAGGCTGTTTGAACTACTTTGAACAGATGGAGAACTGAAGGCTGGAAATGCAAAGAACACAACGGTACTAGAATTTACATCTGCTGTGAACAGAGTCGGGGAGAGCACCAGGTGCTTCTGGAGAAAGTTTACAGGATATGGGCAAGAGACAAAAAGGTGAGAGACATTTGTATGGCACTGCAAAATATGCTATACAGAAATGGAATTAAAGAAATAATGATAATGAACTTGGACATCAGACTCATGGGATGGGAAGATACAGCATCTGCAGAGGACTATCCCTCTAGGTTTTGTTGTTTTAGTTTAGTAAAACTTTCAGAAAACATTCAGTTCAGAAAAGGTATCACGGGGAAAAAAGCTTCAGCTGCTGTAACTTGTGAGCTAAGTCAGGTAGGAGAGATTGGTCTGTGGCTCAAACTCTCCACAGCAACAGGCTGCTTTTGTTAATGCTGGTTGGAAAATTGAATAGGCAACATTTTATTTAGAGAAGGCAGTTGTGTCTGATTATACAGTAACACTAGTTTAAAGCTCAAACAGGTATGGTTTCTCCATAACTGTGAAAACAACTCTTTAAGTCATTAACTTCTGTGGTTCCTCAAGAAATAGGTATATTTAAAATAATTTCAAACCTGCATGGCCAGCCATTGTAAAAATTATTACTGATTTTTGTAAGATAAAAATAATTCAAGGTCTGCTTTTGCTGTGGGCAGAGGCCAGTTGGAGGAACAGGAAAGGTTTTATGATTTAAAAAAACCACCTTTGGGGTGCATTAAGAAGAGTGTGACCAGCAGGTTCAGGAAGGTTCTCCTCCCTCTCTATTCTGTCCTAGTATGAGGCCACACCTGGGGTCTTGTGTCCAGTTCTGGGCTCCCCAGTTCAAGAGACACAGGGAATTACTGGAAAGAGTCCATCGGAGGCTACAAAGATGATGAGGGGACCGAAACATCTCATATATGAGAGCCCAGAGAAGAGACAACTGAGAGGGAATCTTATCAGTGCTTATAAATACCTAAAGGGCAGGGATCTAGAGGATGGAGCCAGTCTCTTTTCCCTGGTGCCCAGTGACAGGACAAAGGACAATGGTCACAAACTGGAACAAAGGAAGTTACAGTTAAACATAAGGAGAAACTTCTTTACTGTGAGGATGACAGAGACCTGTACCAGGCTGACCAGAGAGGTTGTTGAATATCTTTCTATGGAGACTTTTGAAACCTTCCTGGACATGATCCTGGGCAACCTACTTTAGGTGACCCTGCTTTGGCAGGGCAGTTGGACTAGGTGATCTCCAAAGATCCCTTCTAACTCCTTCTGTGATTCTATGATTCTGTGATGTATTCCATTATTCTTTCTTATTTTTCCTGTGATGCTGTGGAGTAAGCCAAGAGATGGATCAATGAAGATCTTATTTACACTTCCCATTTTATCCATCCCAATGGTACAAGGTAGCTGTTAAACCATGTAATGGAAAGCTGGACTGGAAGAGTGATTTCTGTACCCATCACTGATGGAACTGGAATTATAGTTCTTAGAGCAGTATTCTCAAACCCCTCCATTTTCCCGGTCTCATTTGTTCATTAATTCAGTAGTCTCTTTCACCACAGCCAGTACAAAATCCATACAGAAATGATCCATCTGGCAAATTACACATTGCTGTACAGGCAGGAATGACTTCTCTCAGATCCCTGGCAGGTGATAAGCACATGCCTTTGAGCATAGGTTTTTTTTGCAAATCCCTGTGCATTCCTAAAATCTCTAGAACTGATTAGAACATTTTCTGAATAACAACAACTTCTCCTGCCACCTGTTCATCAAGGCCTTAGGAGTCACTGGAAAAAACTCAAATTCCAAACTGAATTTCCAAAGCTGTCTCAGCAGAACAATACTTAATGTCTGCACATCATATTTTATCTGACAAACCATTTGACAGAAGCAAGTTTGCTCCTTAGAGGAGAAAATGGATGGGCAGTAAAGCTACCAAGACAAAATTTTCCAGTGGATGAGATAAGAGCACAACACATCCCTTGGTTCTCACCACTAGGCTCTATCCATTTGATCATACCATTTGCTTAAGAAACTTTAGTATTATTAGAAAGACTGGCATCGAGACTGAAAAGAAAGCAAATTAAATCAATCTACCCCTCACACCTTGGTGTTTAATGGGAATCTGTAATGAATAGATGTGTTTTGTGAAAGGTCTGTTCTAATAAAACCTGCCTTCATCTCAAAAGGGACTAGAACTGAAGGGAAATGAACACTAATAATACCAGCTTATCGTCTATTCTATAAAATCCTATTTATAAGCCTATGGATGCTAATTAACTGTCTTGCAATACCAAGCAGAATCATACATTGTGACCAATACATTGTGATAAAAGAGCATGCGAAGTATTAAAGTAGACACTACACTGATTAAAGTCTTAAGCCAGGTGTTTTGTATACTCAGACTCTTTCTATCTGACAACTTTTTCCCATTATTTTGCCTTTCTATTTAAGGTTGATGTGCACTCTCTCAACATCAAGTTCTATCCTTTCTTAAAAGACCACAGCTTGGCACAGTGAGCCTCTAAGATTGTCCTAGAGTCTGAACTTTCCATAAATCAAGCAGAAACCACTATGAATAATAAAGTGGAACAAGTTCCTTTATGATTGACTTTTGAAAAAAAATGTATTATCTGGTAACAGTGATAAATAAATATATAAATATTGCCTTTATGGAAAGACTTGTGAGTAGGAAAGTTTGCTATAAGAAATGCATAAATATCTATAAGAAGCATGACAGAATTGTGCATCTACAATGTGAGATTGATGGAGTACACTTAGAAATAGTCTGTGAGACACTCAGAGGAGATGGAAACACACAGAGCTGCCTTCAGACAGGTCAGCTCTCAAAATGAACAAGTCAGGTAGATACAAATGGGATGCTGCCTCATAGCCACCTTGCCATGGTGTGTTCTCCAGCTAAAAAACAGTCTTTGACTCTGTGGATTGCCAAAGGCTAAAAAGAATCACCAGCGCAGACTGGTGCCATCACAAACCTCTGATTCACTTTTTCATGATACAAAGAAGCCCTCAGTCTGTTCAGGTTTCTAGAGAAGTATGGACGGACCAGGCTGAGATTCAGATCCTTCAAGGTGTGCCTACATATTTTGCTGGATAAGGACTTGGAAAGGAAGTGGATTTCTGAAATCTTCAATTCAATGTCTACCACTGACAGGTGTTTCCATACAAACTTTTCTTGCCATGTGCGAAATGTGTACCATGTCTTGATGGAGCTGATCGCTTGGGGTCACTTTCTACATGGAAAAATCTTATTGATTTTAATTGAATTACTAATAGCATAAGGCACTATTTATTGAGACCTGGGGAAAGAGGGTGTTAGAAATCACTGTGCCCCAGATCTTCTTCGCTGTGTTCATACAGAGGTACAACTGTGAGCAACACCATTGAAATCAATGTGCATTCCTGTAGAAAACATTCTGCCCACTCTGATTAAGATTAAAAAAAAAAAAAAAAAAAAAAAGGCTTCTTTGGATGAGAAAAATTGCATGGAAGTATGGCATTATTTTTTTACCCTTCTTTTTAATATATTAATCCCTACATCATTCTTCAGGGGAGGTGAAGCACACCAGTGCTCAACAGAACTGTAGGTTACAATCACCCATGTCATTCTCTCAGATAGATGGCTTTTACATAGGGTATCCTAGATGGCTAAAATATCATGAGGGTAATTTGTCTCTAAGTTATGGCTGTTACTAATTATTCCTCTTTTGCTCTGGACTTGTGTGACCTTTATAAAGAAGCAGTTTAGCTATGAATAAAAAAAAAAAAAGAAGAAGAAGGGGAGGAAGTGAACCATCCATCCCTTCACAAACAAATACACCTTTGTCTTAAACTTGCAGTAAGAACTATGAAAAGGCTCAAAACAAACTGCAGCAGACTCAAAATATAAGCCACAAGATGTATACTAGCAACTTCTGCTGTATTTGAGGATAAAAAACTTTCCTACAGTGGCAGTGGGAAGCCTGTGACCTATCCAAGGCTTGCCAAAGCCAGGTCATCTCTATGATAAACTGCTCAGTCCTACATTTCCATTTTGAAAAGTTGCCTGATGAAGTGAGAAAGAAAATGTCCGGCCTCTGTAGATATGGTGTTTCTTAAAGCCTTGATCAAAATCAAATGTCTCCCTCCCTTTATTAGGAACGTTAAACAGAAGCAGCTGTGTCAGGGACACGTATGCTGTCAGTATGACCTTCAGAACTGGTACCTGCTCACTGGTAATTACATAGCGATAGCTGTTGATCACATAGAAAGTGAATCCAACACCTTGTAGGAAATACCTTTGAGGAAACAGACTCATGATGAAATGCTGCCTTGGTTGGGGTTTTTTTGTTTTGTTTTGGGTTTGGGTTTTGTTTGTTTGTTTGTTTGTTTTACTTTTGTTTTTGTTTGGTTTTGTTTTTGGTTTGGTTTGGTTTTGTTTTGTTTTTGGTGAGTGAATGCTAAATTTCATAAAAATAAACTGCTATCATGACAGATAGGAAACAGACATCTTTTTTGTGCAGTCTGTTTTGAGAGAGACAACTCTGCCTGTTTGTGCAATTGTCTTACTTGTACACTTTTGGCTTGGACCTTCCTTACCTTTTGTTAAAAAAAGAGAGGAGAGACTTTTCTAAAACTGCCCCAAATGTGTGGAGAAGGGCAACCTGTTAACTAAAAAAGACATGGGAGAATAAGCAGAATGATTTTTGGTGAAACCATCCCCATGTTTGAGCTGCCTTGTGTTTTTGGTGGTAAGCAATTTGGGTAAGTGAACAAAGCAAAGAACAGGACCCTGATGAGTCTGGCGGGGAAGATTAAGTAGGGAAAACCCATTTTTACAATATTTATTTTTTCTCATTTGAAAATACGGAAGCTTATCTAAAGAACAGTGTCAACTTCTCTTTCAGATACAGCAATCTCTTCCATCTCAGATTCATTATATGTGATTTTAAGCTCTGTCTAATTGAGACTGCCTTATCTATGTTATTCTTAGAAACCAGAAGTTAATCCATGAGACCTACGTTTATCTTTCTCCTTTCTAGCCACATCTCAACTTGAAAAAGCCCATGCCGTCATCCTCCTTTGCCTCATTTATCAAAATAATATGGCAGCTAATCATTCTGGAAGAACATAATGTGAGATAGGCAGAGCAGGACATCCACAGTCCTCAGTCTCTTTTGGGGAGTAGGGGGCTGTGTGCCCACACTATGTCCCTGTAGTATCTAGGAGGTTTTTCTGGATGGCTAGGACAACCAAATGGTAATGCAGAATGATGGGAAAGATAACAACCTGGTAGTACCTGAACCCCCTTCAGATCCCAATCTGAAAGCCTGTGCCTAGGAAAGATGATCAGAAGTGATCAGGTCTCCATGGGGCCTCAGAAGAGTAAGATATTCTCCTCTAGTCCATCGCTTTCTCATCATACCCTGTGCTGTTTTGTGAATTAACGCAAATCATCACTTTTCAGAGTCATCACCTCAGCACCAGTCACCATGTCTGCATTTACTGCACAGAGAAAACCCATCCTGCTTCTCACCCAACACTCACCATATTCAAACCTGAGTCAAATGTCCACATGGTAAATGATTATATTAGGTGTAAAGGTTCCCTTGGAGAACTTAGATCTGTGTTTATTTGCAGAACAGATGAGGGCTGCTATGAGGGTTAAATGAGAAAATGGGATGTTTTCAGGAAAATATTTAAATAGTTCTGGTTCAGTGAGTGCAGATTCCTAGTAAGTACTGTAACAGAGGTGGATAAAGGGTGCTTGAAAGTTAACTGCTTGGCCAGGTTTAGGGAAAACTTTAACACCCTTTAACAACAGTTTTCTTAAGCAGTTGTTTGTCTTTCTGAGTATAAACGGAGTGGAGCAAGTTCTCCACCTGCTTGAAGAGAATGGTCACTTATGAATTTTCTCATACAGATTTTTTTGGGGTTTGTTTCGGTCATGATGAAGTAACAAAACCAAACAACTCACAGGGTTGTGAATATAAACTCAATGCATCCAAAACTGAGATTGTCTCCAAATATGAAAAGAACAATTCAAATATCTCAAGCCAAATTATTGCCAACACCAAGGGTTTTCCAATTCAGCTATGTCACAGAAAGTGATGTTTTAGTCTTTGGCTAAAGATCAAAAATACAAATATGCAAAACACAAAATATCAAAATACACAGTGGTGGCCCATTGAAGGAGTGGAGTCATTTAAAGGAATGTTTAAAAATCATGTGTCAAGGAAATTCTCTATTGGCATGGTGGGGAATATGTGAACTTCAGTGCAAGCCAAGTCCTGAAGCACAAAAAGTGCTTTAAGATCAGTGAGCTAGACAATGTTGTTGATCCCTGGAGCAAAGAGGAAAGGTTTGAAAGAGCAACAACTACATGAACGGCCCAAACATGAATACTTAGTTGATGGTTCACAGAATCAGAGGCATTAGGAACGGAAAAGACCTACAGGGTGAACCATGATTATTTTGCTTCAGTGCTTTATCATGTGTTTCAAACTGGACATAGACTTTTCTGACCCAAATGTGGATTTTAATATGTGCCTTGTACAATCAGTTTGATTTAGGGTCCTGAGACAATCTCTTGTAGAGGGAGCATTAGACTGCAAAGCATGAAGAGGGATTTAAATAACAAGAAGGGTTTTTTTTGGATTGATGTTATTTTTATTTGCTTCCCCTTCTCTCGCTTTTTTTTTTTTTAATAGGTTTTGAACACCAACATGCATTAAACTATCTTCAAGGCCAGACGAGTATTCTTTCCCAGAAGGGAAACATTTTCTTTCCATGGTGTTTGAAGCAGATACATACAATGTAGGGATTCACTTCAAACAAAAATCTGCTAAACAAAACTGTTTCACCAGCTGAATGTGGAGGGTAGACCCCTTCCCCCAGGACATGACTTTTACTGATAGAAATGGAGAGGTGTGTAGAAAAAAAGGTGAGAACTTACAAGAACAGGAAATTTCTCCAGGTCATCCTTATGGAACTAAGGATGGAGAATAAGAAGGAAGTGCAGGAGATGTGAAGAAAATTTATGAGAAATTTAATCTTGTGGCCACATGTAGCACTCATAAGCTCATTATATGGCTATATTCTATGTGATGATTTACACAACCTGCAGAAGAACTTACATCTGAAACAGAGCAGGAGAGAAAAGCCTATCCCAACATTTTCTTTATGATGTTTCAAGACAACCAACTTGCACAATTAGAAAGAAATTTCAAGAGAAGTCATAAGACCCATTGCTATATGTGAAACAGTGCTAGCGATTTATTCACAAGAAGTCCAGCACTGTTTCTGTTATCTTTCAGAAATCCCATGAAGCTAGCTGTTCATTTCATTCTGGAGCCTGACTTCTGATCAAAGTGTCTCTCAGCTTATCTCTTTTTACAACAGCCCAGTATGAACATGCTGGGTTCCAACCATTCTGCCAATGCTATTATTTTATGTAAAAGTTTGCAGACAGCAGGAAGAAGGCAAGCCACAGCCTTCTTGGCTGGCAGCAGTTTAACACTCTTGGAAGTGAAGGTGCAAAATAGGAGCATAAGTGGAGAGTCAGCCTAGGTGAACAGCTGTCCTAGCTGTAAATTTGAAGCAGAAAGAAATTAAATAAAACCCCAAAACAGGACACGGAAAGTCTTTTATGGTGAGGGTGATGAAACACTGGAGTAGGTTGACAGGTGGTAGAAGCCCCATCCCTGGAAACATTCCAGATCAGGTTGGACAGGGCTCTGAGCAACCTGCTCTAGTTGCAGATGTCCCTGCTCACTGCAGGGGGTTTGACTAGAAGATCTTGAAAGGTCCCTTCCAACCCAAACCATTCTAAGATTCTATGTTTTCCACAATTTTCAAGATCCTGATTATGTTATGGTAGCTGCATTTTTCCTGCTGGGTGTATTCTCTCTTCTTCTTAGCCTGGCTTAAACCTGCAATGCTTCCTAAACAGGCTGATTTTGCTAGTGGATCCTAAGGCTGAGTACTCTCATTGTTCTTCTCAAAGTCTCAAGATCAATATGTCAATAAATATATTGACATGATCTTTGCAATAAGACCTGCCTTGGTCTGTCCATGCACCAAACACATCAGAAGCGGTTTAGTCATGGACATCTCTACTGTGTTTTAACTGTTAAAACATCTGCTGATAGTTTAACATCAGCACTATGATGTGTGGCTGCATGGCATTAAGGTTTAGAACAATAATGCATGGGTCTGGTAAAGAACTGGGATTCCATGAGTTTATACAACAACCCAGTGTAATGTATTTACTATCTCTGAACCTGTTTAGATTTTCTTTGGATGAGAGCCCTCTGAGTGGGAGAGCGACTTGGAAAGGATACTAATTGGAAACTTGCTAAACAACCTAACAGATGACAAATGTCTCCAGCATTGAAAGCTAGAGGTGAAAAAGACCATTTTCTTGTTTACTTCTTCCTACCTAAGATCAGCTGTGAGTCTGTCCTCATATATTTTCATGTACTTTACATTGATAGGCTTTAAATTACTCAAGTGATAAGGTCTATACACCATGCAATATGCAGTACAGTAATTGCAGTATTTTTTGAATGAACATTTATATTCTAGGTAGACTGATAGTAATACTATTAGTGATGTAGCTGAGGGGGTAGAAGACTACACTTTATCAGGCTGGCCTTTAGTCAGATGGAACAGTAATTGTGATTAACAAAATCACAGAATGTGTGTGCAAGGTAGTTAAATACTGCCATAAAAACCCCCACCTGTGCATCTATCCAAATGCTCCTGAAATATAAACCAGAAGATGTTTCTGTCACTGTGGTTAATTTCTGATGAAGGCTGGACTGATTGCTGAAGAGGGTCACCTCACCTTGAAAATCATCTGCATAAAAACTCAAGCTTTGGAGCAGCACCAGCAGAGATTTTATCAAAAGTGTTTAAAAAGAGCAATAAGGTCTATTCAAGCATTTTCTTCTGTGTGTTAAAAGATATTTCAGTAGTATTCACAGTTCAGCCATACCGGTCATCCAGTAGAAGTGGAGAAAACAAGTTGTTGTTTTGTTGTGTTTTTTTGGTTTTGTTTTGTTTTATTTTTCAGAAACTTGCCATTCTTTGATACTCTGATGAGAATCATAAAAATGATTTTCACATAATTCAGATTTCAAACCTTTTCTGAGAACTTGCTCTAGTTCTGGTGACCGAGTGCTGCAGGCTAATACCATCCATGAAGTAGACAGTTATATCTGAGGGGGAATCAACCCAAAAAGAACAAATCAAACTTACTCTGTGTATTCAGGCAAACTGCATAATATTCAATCCATAACACTCTTAAGTGCTGTTCCAACCTTCTCATTCCAGGTATTTGACACTCAGCCTGAACTCATGCCAGTGATTATTAGCATCACTTTCCAACCTGAAGCACTCTGCTTCTGTTATGTGAGGTACTGTCACTATCTCTGTGAACAGCACTGAGACCCATATGGCTGGATTTACCACCTGATGGAATTAAATAAGCAGCATAACATCCACAAAATCCCTCTTTTTCAGAAAGATCCTAATGATTCTCATGAACTTTGTATCCAGTCCAACTGATCCAGAATTCCTTCCCTGTTAAGCTGTTTTCCAGTTACTGAATATATTCTGCACGTTCTGAGCCTTTTTCACTGGTGGATCTCTAAGCTGATCTCCATGCAGCCTAACCCGTAGAATATGTCCTATGTGCTTGCTGAATTTTTCATGAATCCCACATTAAATCTGCACGCTTTGAGGTGCACTGGGGAGCTGACATATTTACCCTTCCAGATCAGCACCACTGTTATCTTTCTTAAGGAAGCACAGCAGCACCTTTGTTTTCCAAAGTATGTGTGGGCAAAGGAAAGACCATGGTCCTCAACAGTCAGTCAGCTGCCACATCATCATTCTTCACAAGTGCATTCCTTATGCCATTTATTAGCATTGCTAATACCAAGCACCTCATTTTTATGCCTCTAGCAGTGATTGTGAAAGCCATACTGAACTTTCTAATCCATTTATCTATTAATTTATTATCTAATTAAGGCTTACAATGACAGTGCTATTTGTTTAAAAATGCCCTCAAACTAAACCAATACAAAACACACATGCATTCAAATCAATTAAAATGGTACTTGTTAATGTTTTTCTTAATCAGTTTGTAACTGTTCCACTACCATTTAAAAGAAGGCAAAACTCATTTAAACTTAATCATAATTGTGTGACCTACTTGCACAGTGCCAAACTGATACAAATGGATGTTACTGTCATGTCATAAGGGCATAGAATAGTACCAGCCATGAATTTTGCAAGAGCTATCCTAGGAATAAAGCTTTTTTTTTTTTTTTTTTTTTTTTTCCATAAAAAGCGCCTAGAACACTAGTTTAAAAAAAATCACTTAAAGTCAGGGAGGAAAAATGGGAATTTTTGAAAAGTTTATTATCATGTAAATTATTATTTACATGATACTTTTTGTTGCATATTTGTGATTTTTTCTCCAAAGAGTTGTGTCTTTTGCACAACAGCAGAGTCTAGGGCCACATTCCTAATGCTTCATGTTCATGACAGTAAAAAAAATACACCAGTCTTCTGATGTTGCTTAAACAAAGCCTGACCTCATTCTTTAGCTACCAAGCTCTGTCAGAGACTTTCCACTGTGGCATTTGCACTGAGAAATCCTGCGTAATACCTTAGTGTCATTTGTTTTGGCCACTGACTTCAAAAGCTGTTGTCCCTCTTGTTTGGATGCAAAATGTGCAGGCACTGCACATCCAAACCAGGTGCAGATGTTACACTGTGATCTACCTTCTCAATACTGTGAAAGATCAAACCTTGTGTTAATTGCTTAGTAGGACAAAGGATTTCTAGGGCACAGCTGCAAGAGAGCTCTGCTCCCTTACCTCTTTCCCTGCCTCCAGAGCTTGTGGTAGTAACAGCACAGATTATTACGCTGGAAAGAGTTGCTCCATTTGGTTATTTAGAAACATTTTAAGAGCATCTTTCAAAGCCCACAATAATGCACACTGACACCAAGGTCTGAAACACAAATCCCTGTGGACTCAGTCTATCCTGTTCAGCCTGGAAATGCATGAGGGGACATTCATTCATTCTCAAGATTTATGTTTGAACATGATTAAGGGCAACCACTGCTGTTTTCCCCCTCCTGCACAAAGCATCACATTCCTTTATGCTCATTATTTATAGTACTGCATAAGATATTTTTAAGATAAGAAGGAAAAAAGCCAGATTAAAGATGCATATAGCTGTAGTTTCTTTAACTTAGAATGACTAAATAACATTTCTAAAGCAATTTAGATTTTTAAAGTTTGTTTGTTTTGTTTTGTTTTCTCTTTTCTTTTTAATACTAAACAGGTAGCTAAAAGAAAATGAAATTAAATAAACAGAGTATTTATATACACTGCAAGTCAACACTCTGATATGAGAGTTTTAGAACTCCAGTGCTGCACTGACTGAAATGACACAGCCGTACCTGGACAGAAATCACTCACTTTTACTGCATTTTATGCAATCCTTTAAACAGCGAAGAAATAGATCTGAAGAGACTTCTTTTCCTTTGCAAGGGAAAACAAGGGAGCAGGAGAGAGCTAGAGCTCTTAGGATCTGACCCTGGTCCTTCTGAAGTCCAGAGGAGACAGTGTCTGTGAGCTTCAAACCCTCACTGCCTTCCAGCACAAGTGTCAGCCCACAGGCTTGCAAGCTGGTTTTCAAGCAACAGCTAAGCCACCTGAAGAATTGTTCTGCTTTATCAGTTCAGTGGGGATTTGTTTGATCAGGTTTAATGGATGATGTTTTCCTGAGTGACAGTTGTGAGTCTGAATAGGCAATGTGTGTTCAATAAAGCGTGTTCCACTCCCAGAGCTTATTTCTTTCGTTTTGTGCTTTATTTACCCTGGCTGACATTATGACACTCAATTAGTCTAAATATTGGAAATATTTTCTGGATTAGAGATTTTTGTTTAATAAAACCTATGAGGAAGTGCTAGGTCTGATTAGTGATGCCTGACTCAAATGAAAATAAACTCCCCCAAAAGCCTACTGACAGATAAACCCCAATCCTGAATAATGCTGGACTGGGAGAAGAAACCATCACTGCAAAGCACTGAGACCTATCCCCATTGAACACCCTTCGTGAACAGGATGAACAATGACCACATAAGAAACCTCTCACTCATGTGTTGGCTGATGGCTCACATGAACAGCCTGAAAAAGAAGCAGCACTGTAGGGTTTCAGTATCACAGAATTTCTGAGGCTGGAATAGACCTCCAAGATCATCAAGTCCAGCCTATGACCCAAAACCGTGACACCAGCTAGACCATGTCACTAAGTGCCACATCCAATCTTTCCTTAAACACCTTCAGGGATGGTGACTCCACCACCTCCCTGGGCAGTCCATTCCAGTGTATAATCACCCTTTCCGTGAGGAAGTGCTTCCTAAGATCCAACCTAAACCTCCCCTGGTGCAGCTTCAGGTCATGCCCTCTTGTCTTGTCACTAGTTGCCTAGGAGAAGAGCCCGACCCCCACCTGACTACACCCTTCTTTCAGGTATTTGTAGAGAGTGATAAGGTCCCCCCCTGAGTCCCCTCCAAGCTGAACAACCCCAGCCCCTCAGGCTCCCCTCATAAGATTTTCCTTCCAGTCCCTTCACCAGACTTGTTGATCTCCTCTGGACCCACTCCAGCACCTCAATATCCTTCTTGAAGTGAGGGGCCCAGAACTGCATCCAGTACTCAAGGTGAGGCCTCACCTGTGCCGAGTACAGGGGCAGAATTACATCCCTAGACCTGCTGGCCACACTATTCCTGATACAAACCAAGACACCATTGGCCTTCCTTGCCACCTGGGCACACTGCTGACTCATGTTCAGCTGGTAATCAACCAGTACTCCCAGGTCCCTCTCTGCCAGGCCACTCTCCAGCCACTCATCCCCCAGTCTGTAGCACTGGATGGGGTTACTGTGGCCAAAGTGTAGGACCCTACACTTGGTCTTATTAAACCTCATAGTATTGGCCTCGGTGCATCGACTCAGCCTGTCCAGAAGAGACTGTGAGAAGTTGTGGTGAAGCTTTCCCTGGGTCCTCTTTCTGCATCATGGTTCACTGTCTGTTGGCTACAGTGGGGATGCTCTCTGTGGGATGATGCTGCTCACTGCATTACTGAAATAGGTCAGCTCAAAATCTGTCAAAAAATAATAATTGAACTATTATCCTGCCCCTTTGGATCTTTTCTACTGGAGGGAACTCAGCAGCAGCATTGCTTCCCTCAGCAGAGAGATGTTTGCTAAAGCTCCTTACCAGAGGAAGAGGAATTGCTGCTGGCTTGGTATACAGGGGTTGGAAAGTAAGCACTTTAAGCAGAGAGGACAGGACAAAGTGCAAGGAGAGCAATTAATGAAGAGGATGGTGGCTGGAACTTTGAAGGGATAGCTGGAAAAAAGCCTGGGGTAAACCACAGAATCACAGAATGGTAGGGGTTGGAAGGGACCTCTGGAAGTAACCAAGTCCAACCCTCCTTATAAAGCAGATTCACCTAGAGCAGTTTGCACAGGAACACATGTAGGTAAGTTTTGAAAGTGTCTAGAGAAGGAGGTTAGTGATGCCCTGATCTACGGCTCTGTCACCCTCACATTAAAGAAGTTTCTGAATATGTTTAAATGTAACTTCCTGAGTTCCAATTTGTGCCCATTGCCTTTTGTCATATCACTGAGCACCACTGAAAAGAGACTGGCCCCATCCTCTTAAGAAGTGCCTTTAGATATATATAAGCATTGATAAGAACCACAGTGATGGCAGTGATGACAGAAAGCTCATGCTAGAAAGAGAGGGGTGTCCCCATTAAAGGAAGGGTCTACAGAAGGTCAGACACCAGGACCTGACCTTTTTGGGGAACTTGGAAATGGATATTGTGGGTGCTATTGCCACTCAGTGATACCATGGTACAGTCAACAGCATTGGCCTATCTAGCTATCAATCACAGTTAAAATCCAGAAAGCAACTGGGTGCAGTCAGCCGTCCTCTCCCCAGCATAGCCCCACCATTCCTTTGGACCATAATGCTCTGACCCTATGATTACACTTTGTCTGGAGGTTCCTCACATGTACCAAAACCAAATGTATGTCTACGCTGGATTTGACCACTGATGAATGACAGGCAGAGAGCATGCCAGCATCCTGCAAACCCAAAAGGCAGACTGTGGCCAGACCTGTGGCTGTGCTTGAAGGTTTGCTGTCAGTACAGCATGCAGGTTTACTCTTGAGGGCAGCCTCAGGGATTACAGGTATTTCATGAATATCTGAATATATTTTTTTAGAAACTTAGCAGTAGCAGAGTGTGAAATTCCTTGGGGAAGAGGAATATGGAGGGCCACATTCTGCTTTCCAATGTACTCAAGTAAAACAAGTTTACACCAGTGTTTACACGTAATAATAATAATAATAGTAATAAATTAATACTTTAATTAATTTAGTAATATGCTAGGGAAATGATTGGTTGAAGATTTGCAAATAAATAATTGCAGTGGCACATCCTGCCTATACTATGATCATTCTGAAAATCTGTTGATACACAGTTACCACACCTATATCAATATCCTCCTATATCAATATACAGGGTAAGGAATTGTGAGAGAATGTCTTTCTAATATTGCTGTGGGGTAATTGCTGACAAAAAAATCACTGACATATAAATGGATTTTTTATACTGCAGATAATTCCAGGAATGTGCTATGAGAAAAGTTAAGATCTCCTGTTGTTTAGTTTTCGATTTTCAATGATTTTTATAGCAGAAGTGATGCTGTGCTCTAGAGAAGCTGACATAAAAAATTTTTATTATGTAAAGTTCTTACAAAACATTCAGCTAGTATTGTTAATTCTGTTTTAAAACAACTATCTCCCTATGCAATTATATTTCACTAAGCAAAAGGTTATCTCTGTTGTAAAGACACACAATGGAGAAAACAAACTATTGCAGTGTTATCACTGGAATTTATCCTCCAGTGTCACTATGTTCTCAATTACAGATGAACAAATGTATTAAATATCAGTCAGACAGGAACATCATCTGGTAGCTGTGTATTTCTGAAAAGTTTTTAGATACCAAGGAGAGAAGAATTTTTCTGCCTAGATTATGCTTAGTTTATGAAAATAAAATAGAAACCAAGTAGAAACAGTCAAGAAGAATAGGAACAATCTTCATACTGTGACCCGGAAGAGGAACCCAGGATTTCTATTTCCTAGAGTTATTATTGGTATTGTTACAGTATCATCCACAGTGCACCAAAACCCCTTTAGCGTGAACTTGTGCAAGTCACCCGTCACCTATGATTCACTTACGACATGTATAAAGTGGAAATAAATGTCTTTCCGACAGCTGGGTCTTGTAAAGACACATTTGTAGGATTGGAACACCAGTATAAACTGGTTTCTTATTCAGGGCTTTATAAACTGTAATGAAAAAAGGCTGAATAATCACCAACAATGTTGATGTCTTATCTGAGATTCCCCCTGAGATCCCTCTAGTCACAGGAAAGTGACAAATTATTTTTCGTGTGTTTCTAATAGAGTCAAAATGAGCATGGCTCTTTGTAATAGTCAGTTTCTTAACAAGCTCTTAAACTTTCATTATGTCTTGCTTGGCTGAAATATTTTTCCTGCAGAACCAGACATGAAAGATATAATTTAGCTCTGGACACTGGAGCTACTTCCTCAACTGCTGATCTTATGTTATCTATAAGAAAGCAACATATTGTTTTGTTTTTATGAGATCCTGTAAAAGGAAAGCTTGTACTTAGAAAAAATGAAATGCTGAAAGTAATATATTGGCTGGATTAACTTCACCTCCAATACTTACAATTTCAAGGAATGTCTACTGAGTTTAAGTATAAAATATTTTGTCTCTGCTCATGTGGACAGTAAAAGATGGTGCAAGCTCCAGTTCACATTAATTTCCTGCTTAATGTCACTGTGGCTTGGGCTCATCACAGTGGTCATGATTTGACCCCGCTGTGTCAGCCCAGCTCCCAGAGCTGTGCCTGGGGCCAAATCCATCCTCTTTCATCCATGCAGTTTTCCAGGAGAAGTTTCCTTACTTATTTCTTGATGCCCCAGATTGTTCCCACTTGTTTACATTGAAGTAAAAATATTTGTCGGCTCTGACCCATCTCACTGAAAAAATACCTGCTGATAGGCAACATTTTCCTGAAAGATGGTAGCCATGGCCTTGTTGACAAAAGGGAAATGTACACAGTTCCTAAAGAAATTTTCACCAAACTGCTTGATTGCCCTTGTGCCAAGGAAGAGTACAGTACTCAGTTTTGCATAGTTTAGAATCAGAGGAAAAATTAAACTGTTCTGGCTATAGCATTATGTGAGGATGTGTTCAGAAAAGCTGTTCTGTCAAGCAAGTGTCTCCCTGAGATGGAAGGAAAATGGATTGATAACTGTCTCATCTCACACCCCACTAACACTACAAATGGTTACTGACCAGCAGTGCAAGAGGTGGATTTGGAAGTGACAGTGACATGCGTTTCCTTGGAGTGGAGGATCAATAACAGGTGGAAAACAAGTCAGCAGAAGCAGGCAAGAAAGAAAAAGGAAAAAGGGAAAGGGAAAGGAAAGGAAAGGAAAGGAAAGGAAAGGAAAGGAAAGGAAAGGAAAGGAAA
>JANHGN010023517.1:185529-217339 GCA_024605025.1 Megaceryle maxima
AGAAAGAAAGAAAGAAAGAAAGAAAGAAAGAAAGAAAGAAAGAAAGAAAGAAAGAAAGAAAGAAAAGAAAGAAAAAGATTAATAACCTTTTAAACCAAAACCAGCTACACCTAAAGCCCAGATGGCTTCAGAGAAGCTGATTTACTAAAGCTTTCTAACGTTTCACATAATCAATTGCATCTCACCATTGCCTGACTATTGTTTAACATACAAGAGCAATATAGTTCCAGACCTTGCTTGGGGCAGGTAATGATGGTGTGTTTGTGTGGGATGGAGTAATAATTCATTTCAGACACAGAGGTAATTCATTGCAGACACTCTTTAAGAGACTTGTGGGAGAAAATAAAATGACAGATGATTTTGCAATAATTTAGGATTTTTTTTTTTTTTTTAACTGCTGACCCTGGAACTGGTAATAGCAGGAAATGGAAAGATTAGCATAAAGAATGGTCATTGATACTTGAAGTCTGATAGCCACTTTTGCTGAGCCTCTGTACTTAGTCTGAAAGGAATAAAGCATTAAAAACAGCCAAGGTTTTCTTTCTTGCACATATACAGTGTTATAGCTGTTTTGGAAAGCATAAAATGGGTGAACAGGAATTATGCCAAAAGGTTTCACAGGAATAACTCTGAACTCACATAAAACATGACATAGAATTAGATCTTCTTTTGTTCTAAATTGAGTAAGACTTCTCAGAAACCTATTGAGAAGCCATAATTTTCCATTAAATTCTTTATTTTTCTATATGAGAAGAAATGATGGATTTTATTTACTGTCTGCTTACAAGTAGAAAATAGTTCTGCACAGTAAATGAGAAGAGTGGATAGTCATATTCAGACACACAGTACAAATGTTAAGAATATAGACAAGAAATTATACTATGGATGTCAGGATGGAGGTTATGGGAGGGTACAGGGAATTCACCATAAACATGACAGAATCAAGATGAGCCTTTAAGATATGCCCTCAGAACTGGTTTACTTTATGGACAAATGACCATCAAAGGATATTGTAGGGATCATGATTTATTAAGTCAGCTCTTCAGTGTAAAGGTGTCTGTCCAGGCAACACCAATTCCACCAGAATTACTATATATTAAAGATTAATAACAGTGGATTAGGCTCATTCACACCTGATCTGCCCAATTAAGCCTGCAGATTCACCTCCCATATCAACAGACACTCCAACAGTTTAACCATGAGTATGAAAATCTGGGTAATTTTAGTGATGCAACAGGTAATCTACTACCCTTTTACCTAGCTTTGCAGGTTAAATATACAAAATGGGTGATGTGACTTGAAAGATGTCCTAACCTTGTATCTATTCCCTTTTTCTGATTACAGGAGCCTGGTGTGAAAAATACTCAAGAAAGGATGAATGTGCCTTAATTTGCAGGGAGTATCATCAATAGATGACACAAACCAGGTAAGTGTTAACAGTTGCACTGAACCAAGCAGCTAACAAAACTGATGTGATTAATAATAATAGACGACTATTTGTGTGACTTTGGATCTTTAGTGAGTTCCTAGAGGAGCCAAGGTGAGGAAATACTAGATAAGGAAATGTGAACTTCTAAAAATGACCATTTTTCTTTTCCTGATATCAAGTCTGGGAAAACCCTGAAGCATTCTCACCATAATGTGAAGAATAAAGCGGTCGGATGTCATACTGCTGTCTTAATTGTAGTAATCATGCATTTTTTCCAGGCATAAAGAAGAAGGATGCTGCTGCTTCCACATTAAAGGGAGAGTGAGTTTTATGAGCCATAAAAGAGGAGGAAGCCCAGTAACATCAACAACAACAACAACTACTACTACAAAAAAAAAGTGGGGGGGGGGGGGGAAGGAAGTGTCCCGAATAACAGGGAAGCTGAAGGTGTTCAGCAGCTCTGTGGACCAGGAATTTTGCTAGGGAGTAGCAGTGATGACCGAACACTTTGAGCTGAGGGTTCATCCTAGATGTGAGGAACAGAGTCCTTACTGCACCAGGTTAACTAGAACACCACTTAGGAAGGGACCATATCTCTGCAGCAGCCGAGGCATAACACATCTCCCAAGAAATCTCTCCCTTTTTTCATATGCTGTTCACTTTAAAGCCCGTTTCTACAAACACTTGCTGCATGACTTGCTTCCTGACACCATGAGGGGTCCCATTTAATTAACCTGGCAGCCTACAGTGGTGAAAATAGATTGGGGCTTGTAAGTGTGGAGATTGACAGTCTCTGTAAGCTGCCTTGGTTTGCTTAGCTACAAACGTTATTGTTTCTCAATTATTTTGATCTTATGATTCCAGGTTGTACATCCAGTGGCTGGCTGCATCTGCAACAGTAGTTAAAGATGGGGAAGGAGGGCAAATAGAACTGCTTGACATGAAGCATCAGCAGTTTACTCCCCCACGTCTTTATTGAATTGCCTCTGGCTAATCACAAGCCTTCTTAACATTTTCCTCTGAGAAAACAGATGATGAAATGCAAGAAAGCCTACTCATTAAAACAAGTACTGGGAATGTTTTGTTCTTTTCAGACCCATCCCTGTGTTTGAGTACCTGGAGAACTAAGTGCTGTTAGCTGAATAGCATCTGTTTACCATCAGCTTTGTCTGAAACTTTCTTTTTTTTTTTTTTTTAAGTTAATAAAAATAGAGTTTGAACACTGGTTCTGATTAGTCAGGTCAAATAGTGCAAATACTCTCTAAGGCCAGGATATTCCTGAGGATCCCATGACAGAGCAAAACAGCCAATAGAAATCATCAAAAAGTAGCAGATTAAGGCAGATGGAAGTGGCCTGAATGCTACTGGGTTTTGATGTGCTACAAACAGAAGTGCAAAAATTGTGGTTGAGATTCAGCAATCTGAATTTCTGCATTAAGTGCCAAGGCTGTAGCAATAGCGCCTGGGGAGGGCAAACATAAAAGAAGACAAACACACCCACTCTTCCCCCCCCCTTTTTTTTTTAAGCAAATATTGTGTGGTGCACAAGAGTCATGGAGGCCCAAGAAAACATTATTTTCAGCATCGCTTTCTGCCTGCTTCTATTGTTGGGGCTGCATCATGCTCCTGTCTCATCATTGTGACATTGCTGTTTTAAATGATACTTACAGCAATCAAATCCTCTTGCTATCCTTATCAAGAGCTGAGACCAGAGTGATGGGCACACAGTCAATTTATATACACCATTTCCACTAGAGTATTTTCTTTCACACTGTTGTTAAGAGAAATTGACTATTGCTAAAGTATCTCTAAGGAAGGGGAAAAAAAAAAAAAAAAGTGTGTTTTCCATAACAATGCAGTTAGGTTATGTAGTAATTGGCGTCACGGTGGGCATGTCACTCCCAGCAGGTCCCTTGCCTGGCTGATTGAGTCTGTTTTTTGTGTGAGATGCTGCTATTTGTGTTGGTTCATGTGATTTTCAGCAGGGCTGTCTTTCCTTTCGTTGTAGGAGATGGACAGTCAGGGGGAGGAAAGGCATTTACAAGTTAGTATTGCTGCAGTAAACGTGATTCCTTCTTAGATGTTTGTGCACTTCTGTGGGTGCTGCAGGGTGAAACTGTAAATTCTAGTTATAAAAATAAAACATGTTGCACAGGCAAAGCAGGTGAGACAGAAAGACATGTTAAGTGCTGGTATTTGGATGGTTGGGTGGGTGCCCATGTTACACAAGCTTGTCAGAGATGTGGACAGATTGCAGCTCCTACTCTGGGGCACAGGGGAAGCATTCAGAATTTCTGATGTCTGGACTCTCAAGCAAAAATATATTTATTTCAGCTGACACCCTACTGTGACTGGACTGTCTTTCTCATAGAAACATAGAATGTTTTAGGTTGGAAGGGACACTTCAGGGTCATCTAGACCAACCCCCCTGCAGTGAGCAGGGACATCTGCAACTAGAGCAGGTTGTTCAGAGCCCTGTCCAACCTCACCTGTTATGTTTCTTCAGATGGGGCATTGACCACCTTTCTGAGCAACCTGAGACAATGTTTCACCACCCTCATCATAAATCATTTCTTCCTTATAAGTAATCTAAATCTCGCCTCTTTTATTTTAAAGCTAGCCGTGTCTCGTTGCTACAGGCCCTATTAGAAAGTCTGGCCCTATCTTTCTTAGAGATCTTTCCTATAGGATCTTGTCATTATTTTGTCTCATTTCCTTTAAAATCTTAAAAAGAATGGACAGCACTGCTAGGAATTGTGTTTTCATGCCTCACATAGGTGGCCAGGAGTATGAAATATTCCCTTCTCCATACATGTCTTATAGCTCAAGATACACTGCTCCTAGCTCCTTGTGGTCTTTCCTTGGGCTTTGGGTAGTTAAACAGCTTTTTTTCAAGTTATTGAAGAATTAATATCTCTTTATAGCATGCCCAAGAGGTCTATGCCATAGCCATCATACCAGTGATGGTGAAGGTATGGAGTCTCTTATCCATATTCCCAGTAGAACCCTCCTTGAAACAGTCTAGCCACCAAAAGTCTTTGGATGATGTACTCCAAATGGTCTCCTTCTGTGCAGATCCTGCAGTGAATCTGTCCTCAGCCCAACACCATAGACCCACCCTGTGAGCCATTTTCAGAGACAAGAAGAGTGTTTGGCTCTCCTGGCCCCCAGATTCTTATTAAATCCACAAGCTGCCCATTCTACATGAAGCGGCCTGGAAGAGCTTCTTTCTCCAGCATGCAGAAAGTTGTTTTCAAATAAATATTTGAAATAAAAGCTCTTTTCTCAGTATCTAATATAGTGCAGATTTCACCACTGAGTTTGTCTGTGAGGAGCCTGGAGTCACAGGATATTTTATCCACACCCAATCAGAGCCAGAATTTGGAAATGCTGTGCATGTCTTTTGAGAAATCATAAGATGTCTGTGCCAAGTGTTACGGAGCCATCTAATTCTCAGATTTAAGTATAAAACCTGGGTTTAATCCATTACTGGCATAGACTTAAAAAAAGTGTAACACTTTCTATATTGCCATACCTCCAACACATGCACACAGATTATTCCACTTCGTAAATGCGGCATATTTGAGACTTACTGGCAGCTACAAAAATTGCAGAGGTTTATCTGCCACAAAAATGTGATCAGCATCTCCACGCATCTTTAGGGATTTAAAGGAATTTCTTCTGAAAATTAGTGTTGCTACTTAGGAACTAGTTTTCATTTGCATCCATGGTGAAATTTAGAGTCACCAGAAAGGATTAGCTTATTGTAGCATGCAAGGTGAGGTGTCCAGTGACAATAAGGTTGGATTATGTAATTTATATTTTGTAGTGTAAATGCTAGCATAATATGGTGATATATATGGGCAAATCAAGTCCAAGATAAAGTGTATAATAGTACCAGAGAAGACAGCAGCAGGACTCAGTGTAAGAACTTTAACAGTGTTTGTGAGTTCTTTAAGTAAACAGAAGCAAATGGAGTATTTGATGCAATATATATTAAATAGGATTGGAAAGAAATCTCATCAAGTGCATTAAAATCACTTCAAGCTAAGTCTGGTTCAGTATACTGCATGCACAGATTTCTGATTAGTGATCTCTTCCTTGTATCCAACACAAAGTAGGTTAAAAAAATTAACCCTTATTGCAAACAGTTATTTCTATACGCAGAGGTGTAGAAGCTGGTGGCATTGCTCTGATCAATCCGTGCCTGTATTAGTGTCTAGGTGATCAGGTGTATGTATGTCCTTCATTCTAACTTGGAAATATGAACCTTTTTGAAATTAAACACACCACTCACCAAAGTAAGGAGCCAAAATCCCAAGGGAAAAAGAACAATCTTTGTAACATGTCACAATATAGGAAAGTGTACTCCTTTTCATGAACTCACAGAAAAATTAAAGGGCTAAATTCCAGACCTATAGAAGTCCATGGGAGAAAATGAACCTTCATTGCCATGGCTATGAAATCTTATAGGGCCACAAACAATACAAACTCTCCTTTCTTCCTTCTCCAACAACTTCAGTTCTACTTAATGTATTTTTCTAATGTACTAACAAAACTAATAGGCTTATCTCATATGGAAAAATAAAAGGCATAAGCACCACTATATCCATGGGTAAAAGTGCTGTGGTCAATTGTCAGCCCGTGTGCCCCATGCTGGCAAGAAAACAGCTACAGGAGAGAAACCCCTTGTGTAGTAAGGAAGAGTATGCTGAAGGGTCTCCATCTCCCTCTCTGCAAAGTGAAAATCATGGTAGGAGGCTCTAATTAGCCTGCAGCAAATTAAATGGCAAAAGCAGCATGACCCTCTAAGACTCTGTTGTAGAGCAGTTTCTGGTGGGGTTTTTGTTGTTTTGTTTCTATGTTCTGGCTTAATGCAGTTCATCATTACCAGAGACTTGACTTTAGACTGTGCCATCCAGATCAGGAATCACATGGATTTGATCAATACATTTCATCTTGAAAGCATGAGAAAAGCAGTGTCTTTTCCTAGGCAAAATAAACAAACAGTGGAGAGAAAAGTTCCTGAAAACTATAAGAATTAAGGTGAATTTTGTTGGTTTGATATTGGCCAATGAGTGAAATGTCATGCAGCAAACTGATGGACTGCAATGATGAACACACATGCTTGTAATTTGCTTCTCTTCATTGTTTGCAAAATCCACACAAAGTCAGAATCAAATATAAAAGTGAGTTATCTGATCAGGAAAAACAAAACATCAGCAGTTTGGCTCAGTGCTTGGCAGTTGGGTCATCTCTTCAAGGTTTCACAATCCTTTCAGTCTACAAGCTACCTGAGTTGCCTGAACTGTTAATGCAAGCTGTCAAGGATCAAATAAATACCCTGTCTGTGAGACTTAACTTTTTGTAATAATAGAACATGATCCAAACAGTGAGATTCAAAGCAAACAGAAACAGGAACTTTTTAATGTATATGTCAAGGTTCAATTGTATATCTATCTTTAGCTGTAAATAGGAATACAGTGTGATGGTTATGCATCTTGAGTTGCACAGCAGAAGCACAGCAGCCCCATGCAGGGTCCTGCTCTGAGCCTAGTGGCATCAGTAAATTTCATCTCATAGGAAACAGGATTGAGTCCCACTATGTGATGCTGATCAGTTTGGCTTCACTAATGCAGAGAAACTGGGAATTCCAAATATGAAATACCATCAGAAAGAGCAATTGGGATTCAGAGGACAATATGGAGAGTTGGGCATGTGTAACCTTAGCCATTGATAAGGCAAAGCTCTACCAGATATAAATCAATATGTAACTTTTCCAATCGGACACTTAAAAAAGTGTACACTTACATGTGTACACAAGACCGCTTTTGTTTTAATACTAATGTAATCTGAGTTTTTAAACCTTATTTAGTATTTCATATCCAACATGGGCTTTAGCTCATACTTTTAAGGCAGGCAGTCAGGTTTTGTCCCTTCTCCCATCAGTTTCCTAACACCAGTATTAAAGGATTAATTTCTCCACTTCTTCTGGGTACCTTGTAACTAACACCATGTTGATATTTGCCAGCTGTAGCACAGAAGAGTCAGTTCTGGCAGCTAATGCATCTCTTCTATATGCCCCTGTCACTCTCCTCCTGCTCCAGGCCAGCTCCCAATGCATGAGCTAAGAAAGGGCTGTAAACTTCACAGTTGTGCTGAAAATCTTCATCTAGGCAATAATTTCATAAAATTTTGGCACCTCCCTCAGCTGCCTGACTTTGTGGCTTTTTTTTTTTTTTTTTTTTTTTTTTTGTGGGGTGTCAGGGGTAGGGGTTGGAATGGGTTTTTTGTTGGTGTTTACAAGAGAAATCCAGAGAACACATGCTTGTCAAACTCAAAAATCATAAGGTAAAGAGGCAATCTGTATTCTCATTATGTTAAAGTCTCATGACTATTAAGTGAATTTCATGACTTTTTAAAGGAGATTCGAGGTCTTTGATTCTTTGGCAATGAAGACAACATTCTAACCACTTGTTTGTGAAATGAAAGCAAGTCTTCCACCAGAATTTTCAACCTGTGGGTGGAAAAATTTCCTCTGTTTAAGGAATTATGTGCTTCTAAGTTGCTTCCAATCTATACAATAGGCAATAAAGTAAATCAAATAACACCTACTGCTGTCTTCAGTGCTCTGATCCTCTTTTCTTGCAGTGCATAATTTAACATAAAGCTCCATCTCCTATACAATGTAATCTGGCATGCCAGGAATGTACACTGTAGGATGGCAGTTATATCATATAGTGGAAGCTGAGAGAAGTATAGGTTTTTTTCCTCTGCAGGGTTCATGACACTAGTTTTATTTATTTTTCTGTGATGCTTCAAGAAGTTTTCTTCTGTGGAATGAGGCTGCACTTTGTCTTCCCTAAGAACCAAGGGCTGTGCTGCCCAAGATATCACACATGCTGTCTGGGGTGAAGGGAGAAAAATTACTCTGGTCGTTCTCCTCATCTACCTCTGGTCAGTTAGCAGTTACTCTTAGAAACAAAGCACAGATCAAAAATGATGCAATGTGCCCTTTCCTTAGAGTGGCCAAATTGTTTTGCAAAGACATAGGATTGGATTTTCCAATGGCACAAACTTTTCTTGTCTCTTGAGAAGTGCAGCCTCAGAGACCAGCACCAGGTGAAGATGTGGCCACTTGTCCTACTGTCCTTGGTATTGCTTAGGCCTCATCTTCCTCCCCTCTCCATCCTTAAAGGGGAATCTCACCAAAATGTATTTATCTTAATTAATAATAATTATTTATCTTAATTATCTTAGTTAAAATACTCTACTACATAGTGACTGCTCAAAGTAATTCCTCACAGGATTTGGGAAATGCTACCTCTAACAGGGTGTTCAGCTGCAGGATGGGTTGGTGGGTCAGGATAGATCTACTAAATATGCAGTGACTAAGTGATGATTTCTGGCTTTTCACCCTCTTCTCTTGTGGTGTTGCAATAACCAAGACCGAATGACAAACATTCATTTAAAGCCTGATTTTGTTGACAGGGCAGATTTCCACTTAAAAAGCAAACCAGAATGGAAAAAGCCTCTTGATCTGGAATCTGTAGTAACAAAGAAAAAGCCGTGGGCTAACAGTGCTGGTCCACATCTGTGTGCTAATGAGCGCTTCATTCCTTGTTAAGTGCACAGGTGGCAGGCAATGATAAACTCTGAATTTTGGGTGCTGAGGGTGCAAAGGCTACAAGGATGGGAGGGAGGATGAGGTAAATGAGAAACCCTCCACAAGAAGGTGGCTCAGGACAGAATGAAAATAGGTGGGAAAGTCTCCTTGTGATTTTCCTGGTCTGAAGAGGAGGTGGATGTATTTTACGCTACTGTGCATTTGTGTGTTTCCCCCCTGCTCTAACTTGCCACAACCTTTAGCAGTAAGATATTCTCAACTGTATATATATAGAGAAGTATACATACATCTATATATGTGAGTGTTGATCTACAGATTCTGAGTTAATTTGGGAAGCACAATAAATATTCCTAAATGGAATATAGTTTCATTCTTCTGACTCAGAAAAGTAAGTAACATATGGTTTGAGAAAGACTGTGCACCATTAAGAAAAGTTCTCTGCACCAAACCTCCCACATATCTTGCATGTAGAAATAGAGAAGAAGATATAGTGACCCAAAGACCCTAAACTGGTCCTCTACAGTGAATGACAACACTTCTCTTTGTGTTTAAATGGAACTCATATATAATATAGTTTAATATATATTTAAACCAAGACCTTTTTTATTTGTTTCTGCACTTGGCATCACCAGGATACCTGGGCTCGGCTTGTCTGATGTTGGCACCTATTAAAAAACACACTTTAGAGAAAGGTGGTTGAATTGCTTCATAAATAAAATGCTGGGTTGGCATCAACAAAACATGATATCTGAACAAGAAAAGTACACAAAGCCCCTGAGTAGGTAGGATCAAATCACAGACGGCATATTGTCTCTGTTTTCAAGTGTTTTGAAAGGAGTAAACCAACCAGGATGCTGGGATAAAACTTTGATCCTCTCTTTGTAACAATGCTATGCTTTTAAGTCTTTTTTTTTTTTTTTTGGGTGGCAAACCACTCATGAGTTAAGAAAACACCATGGTGCAGTCCAGCATGAAAAAAAAAAACCACACACCCCACAACAAGATACAAATAATTCACTGCTGCAGGGAAAGGCTGCAGTGTTACAGGATAAAGTTGATTAGAGAATTCAGTGATAGCCTTTATAAATGTGGGCATTAAGATTTTATTCGATAGTCACAGTGGTGCTAACAAGCAGGAGTGCCTCTGTGTGTGTTTCGTGAGGCTAGAAAAGACTGTAAAAGGCTCTGCAAAGATCCACATGTTTTATTTAGAAATCCCAGAATACAGCCCAGGAAATCTGGCCTCTTGGAATAAAGAGGCATTGGATGAGAAGAGGTCCTGAGCCACACATGAAACAAAGGTGAATACATTCCAGCAGAGTTTTCTCAAGGTGTATTGAGGATCTTGAAAAGCTGATGAGTAATAAAGAAAATATGGTGAAGGTCAATGGGACACAAGGACAGGGACAACTGTGAAGTTAATGGCAAAAACAGGAATGAATTTCACTTGTCCTGGGTTTTCACTGCAAGACCTTATTTTCTTTCTTCTTACACAGACAAGGGTAGATACTACATTTTTACAAAGCACGTAATCATATTATTGGCTGAAGATAAAAAAAATCTCACCCCCAAACCAACAGTGAAGCTAAGATGAGCCTCACAGATATTAAACACTTCACGGCCCAGACTGATCTTCCCTGCTCCCAGAAATGCTGTGAGTTCAAGCATCAGTAAAGGTCAGCATCCTTATTTTCCACAACATTTTTAATGATATTGGCATTTTTTTGAAATTTAGCACTGTTGTGCAGACATTGAACACTCCTCTATCATCACAGCAATGTACTGGATACAACGCTTTTAATCAGAAGTAGATTAAGGGTAATGGACTTGATGAACAGGAATAAAAAGTATCTCACTATTTTTTGTTTGTTTGTTTGTTTGTTTGTTTAATGGTGCTTTCTCTGAAGGCTGGATTTTGCAACTAGAAAGGAAACTTTGGACTATGGATTGCCCTTTCTAACCGAGTGTATCACACTCTGCACAGCGGGATCCTGATAATTGCTTGAGGGCTTGAGGTATTACTGAAGTAAAAGCCATCAGTGAAGTGCCAAGCACAACAATTAACACTTTAATTATTTACAGACTACAGGTGGGCTATCCATATGCATCTATCCATATACTTATCATCTGCTTGGTATGAAATTCTTAAATATAGCTTTTTGGAGTTGGAAATGCTGCATCCATGGACTACGTTCCCATGTGACTTGAAATGGGGATTCGAATTTGAAGTGGAATTAACACTCAAGGAAATTAGGGACTGGTATTTAGGGTCACATCACTACTGTTAAAGCAGGAAAATAAGCATTGCTCCCTGCAATGAGAGCAGAGAGGATTCCTCTATCCCATGGGCTGAAATCCTCGATCTAGCATGTCTGTATCCAGCCTCTGATTTCTGAGGAAGAAGACAAAACTGGAAGCAAAAGAGCAAAGCGGGGAACAGAAGGAAGATCCAACAAATTTGTAACCAAAGCAGTGTGTTGCTGTTTTTAAAACCCTAGCAAAACCAAAAATGTAGTGCAGAAAAGGAAGGAATTGCAGCTCAGGGTAATTGTGCAGTGAAAAGCATTCAGCTGGTTACATTTCAAGGGCTGTTAATCCAGGGGAACAGCACAAGAGGTATTTTCACCCTAATTGATAGTCTAGCAATATCACAGTCTTTTGAGTATTAAAAGTATAGAGAGAAGCAAGGTCTATGTCTGTTTGCAATACACATCCATCATCTATCTGTGGTTTTACTGGGCACCAATCACCATAGTAACCCTACAAATCCCCTAACACTCTCTTGAAACCATCCAGATCTGGAAAAAACACAAAGAGCACAACCATCACTTCCCAGCTCAGCTCATAGAACCCTGCATCATTAACCATCAGGTAATGACCAAGCTGTAACTGCTTCCCCCTTTTAAGTATATGAAGGTTGTTTCAAACAGCTAAATACAGTGCTTGGAAACAACAACCCCACTGAAATGGCCTGTTAATTAATGATTTATTAGAGCAGCGGCAGCAGCTTTCGCTGGGATCATTTCTTAATTAACAACCACTAACAAGTTCATGTCTATGTAAAAAAAAAAAAAAGAGAAGATCTAAAAGTGTTCCTCTCTCTTTTCTTTTTTTTTCCTTTTTACATTTTAGAAGTCTGTTGATGTTCTCATTCTGCTTCCATACTGGAGCCATCCCAACTCTGAACAGTGTGAGAAGTGATCTGTGTTGCTTTCTTATTCACATTTTGTTCATCCCCCATCCAGCCATAGGGCAGAAAATTACAGCTGGATTTCTGGTAAAGAGACAGGACTGAGACCTTAAGTGGAATGTTTTGCCCATGTAAGCATCATTGGCATTTAAATTGCCTCTGAATAAAGGGAAAAGAGAAGGGTAATAAGAAAGATGCTCCACTGTCTTGGGTTCAAGACCTGGATCATCAGAGCAAGAGCTGGAAATGTAAACAAGGTTGCAGAAGGGTTTAAATAGTCATAGAACAATTTAGGTTGTAAAAGACCTTTAAGATCATTGAATTCAACCATTAACCCAGCACAGCCAGCTTCAAAGCTAAACTATGTCCCTCAGCACCACATCTACACATCTTCTAAATACCTCCAGGGATGTTGACTCCACCACTTCACTGTGCAGCCTGTTCCAATGACTGACAACCATTTCAGTAAACAATTTTTTCCTTATGTCTGACCTAAACCTCCCCTGGCACAAGTTGAAGTAATTTTCTCTGGTCCTATGCTTCTTACTTGGGAGAAGAGATCAAAACCCACTCCACTACAACCTCCTGTAGAGATGAATGCAGATTCAAACCAGGATATCTTGTTGAGGATGTGTCTCTGTATTAAGGTATCCGATTCAGCACTTGGGATAATTGGGATGACAGACTTGGATTATTAATATAAAACTGCAAAATTTGAATATGCTGCAATAACAATCCCTGTCTGGAGCAGCTGGGAAAGGCTTTGAAGCATAGAACAGTTAGTCCTAGGTGAGGAGTTACTACATGTCAGCTGCTCCCCAGGAAACCTCTGAAATGTATTTTAAACATCTGATGTCATCACAAACCTTATGTAGCTAGTTGTGAAACAAGAATAAACTACCTTGTATATACCTGGAGATGGGAAGGGGCGCATGAATCAAATGGCTGCTTTTCCAGACTTCCATGAAAATGTTGGCACAAGAAAGCTGTTCCACCAAGTATTTCCTACCAGCTTGCCATGTTATCACTGTCAAAAATGCAATCATAGGCATTTCTGACCTGACTGGTATTTGTTTGTTTCTGATGGTGCCTGCAGTGTGTCAGACCCACCAAGTTGAGAGAGGAAAGAGAGGAGGTTTTTGTATTGCCAAGGTAGAACTTCCTTTTTCACAGCTCCCCTTCTTCCAGAGGTCCTTGCTCTGACACAGAATATGTTGAAACCACCAATCTCATTCATGGAGAAAATCGTGGCTGATCCATCATGCCATAAGGCACAAACCTTTGTTGAGGTCTAGTGGGAGCTCAAGGTGGGAAATCTTTCTAGGGTTGTTTCTGATTGATGTTGCAATACCAGCATAGTTTGAAGAGACAGGGGATGCTACTCTCTGGACAGTGGTGTAAGAGAGAGCTGAGGTTCCCTGTGCATTTGCAGAAAGGCAGAGCGGCCCCGTTCGATATACCACAGACCAGAAGAATTCATTATGAGCATAACAAGCCCAGAAGTTTGCATGATGTCTCCTTACTTGTGTACCTGTTTTTCCATCCCTGTCAATACTGACTTACCCTCTTCACCCACTCCTCCTCCCTACCATAAATCCCATTTAGGAAAACTGAAGAGCGAGCATGGATATTGCATAGGCACATATTCAAGGCTAGAAAGGCCTGTCATGAATAAATGGAATTATAAAGCAAGCCTGCAGAGGACAGTGGTTTGTTCATGGTGGTCTTATAAGACCTGTATGTGAGGAAGCAGGTCCAGACACAATATTCTGCATTTGCCAGATGTTAAAAGCTAGATTTTGAGAATAATACAATTAATACATTGATTTTTCTAATGTTTCCTTGCCTTTTAGTCAGCTCTGCAATCAAGAGAAAATGTTAATTCCCCTACTGCAAACCGGGGGCTGGATGCTGCCAAATAATGTCAAAGACTTTTGAGTATTAGCATCCCAAATGAAGCTGTTTTGGTGCTGGCATGCAAGCAGGGTCTTGCGGTATGCTCCCATGTGCTGCTGTCTTTGGGCTGACCTCTCTCTGTCCAAGTTACCTCCTCTAGCCCTAACCAAACCAGCCCTGATGAAAAAACCTGATACTAGTGATTTGCAACAAATCAACCACAAAAATAGAGCTGGGATAGGGGGCGAAAGGAGGAACCCTGCAATTTTGGAAGAGTGGCAAGTCAAATGTGAACCCAGTCAGCTCTCAGTGTGATGGGGGAGAAAACCTGATTACCTCCCAAATGTACAAATTAACTCTTGATAGGATGAAATGGGAAAGCAAAAATATAGAATCATAGAATTGTTTTGGTTGGAAGAGACTTTTCAGTTCAACAGGTCCAACCATTAACCTAGTGCTGACAGGTCACCACTAAACCTTGTCCCTCAGCAACACATCTACATGTCTTTTAAATACCTCCAAGGATGGGAACTCCACAACTGTCCTGGGCAGCCTGGGACGGGATGGGGATTTACAACCCTTTCCGTGAAGAAATTTTACCTAATGTCCAGCTTAAACCTCTCCAGGCACAACTTGAGGCCATTTTCTCTTGTCCTATTGCCTGTTCCTTGGGAAAAGAGACTGCCCTCCACCTGTCTCCAACATCCTTTCAGGGAGTTGTAGAGAACGAGTTCTCCCCTGAGCCTCCTTTTCTCCAGGCTGAACAACCCCAGTTCCCTCATCCACTCATCACAAGACTTGTTCTCTAGACCCTTCGCCAGCTTTGTTGCCCTTCTTTGGACACACTCCAGCCCTTCAGTGTCCTTCATGGAGTGAGGGGCCCTTCTGAAATGATATTGATGGAGTCAATCTGTGGTTGCTGGGAGAGCCATGAGTTTGCCCTTAAGACATAGTAATTAGCACTATCTCTGTGCCTTGGGTTGTGTTGTCAGAGGCAGACAAAATGCCAAAGCCCTTGTCCCCCCATGATTCCTCTGCCACTGTTTGCTAGGAGGACCTGCCTCATGCACCCATCCCCTGGGCACCTGCCTCACCTTGTGTAGGCACAAGGAAAAGCTGTTTATTTATTTTCTCTCTTCTGAATTGCATTTTGGCCTTTTATTCCTTTTTTTTTTTTTTTCTCCTCTCAAAGTTATTGATCAAAGCAGCCAGAGCAGGGGAATATTCTTATGCAAGGGCCACTAACCACCACATCAATTTGCATGGCTGAAAATATTTCAAAGCACTTTGCTGTTGTTTGAACATGGCATCTTGTACCAACTCTGGAGAGATGCGCAGGGAGAGTCTTGCTGCAAAAGGAGAAATTTAAGGGTTGTTTTTGCTCCACTCCTTTTCCTATATTGCTATATGGGTTATGTCAGGTAGGAGCAGCTCTGCAGCCCCTCACCCACGCTGTCTGTAACTTTAGTGCATTTAAATGTGGATGCAAATGATTTTTCCAGGGTCAAGCTGTGACTCAGGGGCAAAGCAAGGAAATAACTGAGAATTCCTGATATGTCTTTCATGACCTAGCTACAAATAATCCCCTCACTGCCTGGAAAAAGGCAAAAGGGGACCTAAATTCTTCTTTATGCCTAGGGAGAAGGAAAGATATTGCACAACATGACAGGGTTGTTGAATGACAGGCTAATGAGGAATAAAGAGGCTAAATGTAGAAACACTGGTGCAGCCCTCTGTATGCAGTAAGGAGAACTAAGGATGTTGCAGCTGGGACAGCAGTGTAGGATTTGCCTGTCTTGAAGGGCAGCAAGGTTTACTGTAAGCTGGGGAACCTGGAAGATAGAGGTGGAGCAAAAAAGTCTTGTAGCAGAGGAGGTTTGCATTTGTGTAAGCAGGGATTTTCAGACGTGACTCAGCTTTGCAGCATCAGCAGAGGGCTGGGAATGGCGTGTTTCTCTGCTCTCCTTCAGACACAGCCTAAATCTGCTCAGCACAAAACATTGATCTTGCCATAACTCACACTTTTTTTTTTCTCTTAAAATAATACTTAATTTTCTTTTGTCTTGTGGTGTGAAACCAATTTAACTTCTTGTTGGACCTAGCTCTAGCACAACTGAAAAACACCGTGACAACTTATTAGTTTACATATGCTAATACGATGAATTCTCAATATAGTCTAGATGAAGTGAGTTTTGTAGTACAAAAAACAACCAACCAACCAACCAACCATACAATTCCTTTTTCAATAACATAGTAAAATTACTTTCCCTGTAATACTGAAAAAAGGCTATAAATACATTCTACTTCACTATTCTTATCTGTCATGTTGTCATAAAGTTATGCAGATGCCAGGACATTTACAGCATAGTATATACTAACTGCACGAAACCAGTATAGACCTGAAGCTAATTTTCTCCCTTTCTTTCTCCATCACCCTCTCAATGGTGTTTGGATGTGAGATTTTTTTGGCCATGTCAAATAACTTAGAAAATGCAATTCTTAATAGATTTGGAAGTGCCTTCAACTTTTCAAAGCCTCAGATGTTAGACAACTTCATAGTGAGTGCTTTCTTTCAACAAGCCTGAACTTACTCTGTCAGTGATGAGATAATGAACAATTTAAACAAAATGAATGAGGAAATTAAAATTAACAGTCCAGAAAACTCTAAATGATGTGGGAAGATCATGAGTTTGAAATATTGAAGCTTTTTGAAAGATTTTGAGTATTTGCCTATGAGTACATATGTGTATGAAAATTCATAACCTCGTTCATAACAACCATTATTACTTGATAATCTTGAAAGTATACAGACTTCACGCCACATATTGGCAATAATGTCTTTTCTCTTTATGGTTACACACCGGAATTACATTCATGTAGACACAGGAAAACTATTTATGTTAACTGAATGAATCAAACAATGTTTTTACATCTTCTGTAGAAGTAAATTTTTTTCATTCCTTGTCATAAACTGACTCATGTTGGAGCCTGAGCAGGTAGAAGACAGGGTCATTAAATCCCTTTGCATATGACTGAATGTCCTGAAAAAACTCTTTAAAGAGACATAACACTAAGAGACGAATGATTATCTATTAAAATGCATCTGCTTCTGGAGTTGGACACAGTGTCTAGAACAAACAGTACTCTAGATTATGATAAAAAGTCAAGATCAATATATTCTCAGTGGAAAAAAAAAAAAAGAAACACTGAAACAATATAGGGAAATGTAATCTACATTCTCACTTAACTTATTTCATCTATTGTCATCTGAACTTTACTGGAGAACATGAGAAATGTCCAGCATTTTTGTTTCTGAATTGTATCTAGGAATGTCAGATGCAGAGGATCACAGAATTTGGATATAATAAGCTTAGTTTACAGCTCCCCTATCAACTTGGTAAGAGTTTGAACTGGGATGATGTCCAAGACTCTAACACTCCTTGCAATTAAGCAATGAGAGTTACCAGCTCCTATATAGGATGCCATGGCTTGAATGATATTATTCTGAAGCTTTTGAAATAGATTTCTGACTCTAAAACCCTCACACACCCCAAAAAAAAAAAAAAAAAAAAAAAAGCAATTATCAGGCAGCCCTAGCAGATGTTTGTGAAAATGTTTAGTTGCTATCCCAGCACTTAGATGGGGTTTGCCAACAATTGCTCAGAGGTTTAAGAATGCAGACTGAATCTGGACTAAGTCACAGTATCTATGACTATGAAGGCAAATAATTCATACATGGTGTTTTCATCTTGTTTCAAAAAAAGGTCGTTTAACCTCATGCAAGATGAAGGTCTGCAAAACAAGACTGAATCTATGAAACCTTCCTTTTCTCTCCTGCAATCTGCACTCCTCAGGCCAGATCCTCTGCTAATTTGGTAGACCACAAGGTATCCCAAAAGCCATTGACTAAAAAGTGTAAAAGGTTCAGACTTGATTCTCTGGTTTCTTGCAATATGAGAAATCATTTATATTTGAGTTAAAATTGTAATAAAATGCTCCTATATCACACCGAACATTTTATACCCACTCTGAACCTATTTTTTACTAATATACAGCTAGTTAAAGTACAAGGCAGTGAAAAGTCTGCTCCTATATGGTTTTTTTAGGTTCCAGCTGGTAGCACCAGAAGAATCCTTCAGAAATTAGGCTGCTTCTTATTCAATATTAATTTTACACACGGGAAAGCTGATCATGTGCTATTAAAGTCAGTAGGATTTTTATCATTCACTATAATGAGCAAACCACCAAACTATACACTTTCTTCTTTCCCCTCCACTCTGCTTCTAAGTTTCCCATAATCTTTCTTCCAATGATTTTACCCTGATTTTCTGTACTTCCTTTCCCTTCTAGTTTTCTGCCATCAATGCCCCACATGTAAAACCAGTGCTTTAAAATTGCAGCTAAAATATTTTTCCACATTTCCAGGCAGAACTAGGTAGATTGTGGAGCTCTCAGCAGAGTGCCTTTGGAGGCTTGGTTTTTGTTCAAATCAAATTGAAACAGGGCATGAACATGAGTGAACGAAGAGCGATCAAAACCAATATAACACAGCTGGAGAGACCATCTTGGCAATATGCTGAATATCCTACACTCTTGATGATTAAATGAACCATAAAGGTTTTTGGCATCTTGTAACATTATGCTCTGAGATCCTGATCTTGCAGCTATGTCTAATTTTAAGCTCTTGCTTATACCTAAATGAGATCAACAGGGTTTTGCTCCAGATTCATGACATCTAACTACAGGCATTTAGCTGAAACAAAGAAGAGAGTAGCAGTGGTCCTCGGCTTCATTGGAGAAGGACAGACAGCTCCAGGATGTTTTCTGTGTTTTGCATTAAAACTGTTGAAATGGTTTACATGGTGTGAGTACTTATGAAAAATGATGACACTAAAAGGACAAACCCAGATGACCTCAAACAACATCTCAGGGGCCTTTAACAAAACTTTCCTCCCTCTACCATTGTACAAGCATGAGATCCCAAAGTGTATACAGACACCATTAAGTCAAGTACTTGGAAAGTTGCATCAGCATTATGGAGTAAAACTTTGCAATATCAGGTAGCTACATACAAAGAGATGGTAAAAATTCTGGCATAAACCTGGTCAAAATTCCTTACAGTTAAGGAAAATAAATGTTTTGGCACAAAAGCAGAAAAGCTAGAAAATCAAGCATGCATGCATTCTCATTTTCTTGAAGGCTGTTCATATCAGTGGAATGGAATGAAATGATCTAATTAATTTATGGACAGTATTTGTCCCTGAAGATCACAGCCTGGACTTGAGAAAAAAAAAGTCCATCTGAAGCAGCCCATGTTTTTCATATGCTGAGTCCTGGTATCTATGAAATGAGTTATGTAAAGTATAAATAATAGTTACAAAATCTAATATCCACCCAAAACCTGGCTACAGTGGAGGAAATTAGGACAATCAGTTCCAAAGACTCTAAAAATAGTTTTGTTTCCAAGTTTGCATAGGGACTTGTATGGATGAAAATGTAACTAGTCGCCTAAATCCTTTTTTTTGGTATCCAATGAATGTTAAGACATACCTCTTTTTGGATGTGTGTTCTTGAGGGAACCCAGCAACTCAGTTCTACACTTTTAAATGGCCTCCATGTGCTCAAAAAGGGCAGCCAGAGGCCACATTTTTCTAGTTGTGTTGGGAAAAGCAGACTTGAAATTTGACAAGAACATGAGAACCCAACATAAGGGGTGGTCTTGTCTCTGGCTACTTCTGCCTCTTGCTCTCTTTCATATTTCTCAATACATTTGTCTTTATCACTCAATTAATTTGTCTAAATCCTCATTTCCTTATTTGTGCTCATTAGTACTTCCAAACCAGTTCTAAGAAAGGAGATGACTAATGGAGTAACAACCACCATGTCACAGATTTTTTTATAAAGGTATGTAAAAATATCAGACTTTAAAATTTTATTTCATTTATTTATTTATTTTATGTTTCCTGTTGATTGTTCTAGCTGGAACTTGAAAATAATTGTGGTGTAATTCCTGGACTATCATGAATCATGGGTATTTCTTGTTCTGGTTTTGGCTTTCTAGGATTACTTGCAAGGATGCTGTTTTAGGAACTTGCGCATATGCCTTTTTTGTGCTTTCTGCTCTCTTGTTCTTTCTGAACCCTTACAGATCATGTCAGAAAAGGAGAAATTGGTGTTTATAGGGTGTAGAGGGCATGGAGTTGCATTAGACAGATGCAGGTTGTAGGGCCAAAGCTGTTATTATTGAAATCACTGGAAAGGAGATGGTGCTTCACTAAATTCTCCAAGAATTGAAATCAAAGATGTTCATGTTTTTCCTGATAAAATTAAGCAGCTGATCTCTGATCTATGCATGACAGGAGCTTGCCTCGTCCATTACCACTTGTGGTAGCATTTTACATGGTCAGGCTTCAACAAAATACTATGTTTTCCAGCCACTCATACTTTGTATTTATAATGGCTTTTTTCATCCTAGCTTTCAAAGCCTTGACAAATACTTGCATATATAGTTTCATATCAATTCTTTGGGTATTATTAGACCAAATTTAACACTGAATAAAATGATATGTTGAACTCCAGAGCACCTAGTAAGTCAACTTCACAGCTTGGATGAGACAGCAGGAGTTCTGACTACTAAACTGTTATTCTTACCACTAAACTACATTCCCTTCTTTTGCCTTATGTCTTCTGGGAATCATCCATCAAATAACTTTCCTGCATTTCCTTTTATTGTTTCCCAGGTAATGTTTATTGCTTTGAAAGTAACTAATCGTTGGTTGGGCTGTGCTCAGATGCAATTAAAAGAATATTCCACCCCCCCTCTTAAAATGCAGAGCATCTCTGAGATTCCTAATCATCTGAGTTTTATAACTCTGTTTTATTACTTTCCAAATATACAATGCTCATAAAAAAGGTAATTGGGTCTTTACAATAATGCCATTTCCTAATGTTCACCAATGAAGGAAAATTATCATCATGTAGCAGAATATTATGTTTTAATTGTTTTGCTCTCTTATCCAGTGTCAGATGTTTTAAGGGCAAATGCTATGTATAAATACTAAGCCATCACTACTGGACGAAATGGTTGTCAAGAGTGAGGATAATTCTATTAAGCAGTAAGCACCAGTGACGAAGGGAGGAAGATAAGATATAGAGACTGGATGGCTTGAAATAGAGAAAAAAAAACCAAAATAGTAAGTGTTCAGATTTAAGTCTTATTAGGAAAATTGAGAGACATGTTTTTGCCTCTTTTTAAACTAAATGGTGCATGGCCAGGCATCTCTTTCTGATGGATGCATGTTAAAATCTTTCACTTTGCTCCGTCCTGGAGTAGGTCAAAAGTGGCTTTTGACAGACACCAAACACAAGGAGAAACAAACTGCAGTAGGGGTGGGAGGTTGGGTCCAGGAGTCAAGAGGTCTAAGAAACAGAACAGCAATGTGTTTACTGAAAAAAGAAAAAAAAAATACCATTTTTAGTGTCAGGCTTCATATGCAATTGCTCTTATTTTAAGAGAAGTTGAAAGTGAGATCAAGCCTGTAAGGGCCCAAGCTGAGGCCATTTTTAGAAAGATAAAGCCGTAACAAAGCCCTTGTTGCAGTTCCCCATGTGGGAGGTGGGGACAATAATCCCTTTCTCTGGCAAGCTTTATAATTCCTTTAGGACAAGAATTGTTCCTTAACATGAAATGAGCAGTGCTTTGCCCATCAGGGTTCTGACTTTTCATTGAATGGGCTCATATTTACAGCCAGGCAAAACTACATAAACTGAAAGAATAACAGTACTTGGGTAGATGAATTTCAAGTGACTTTTGAATATTCCCATATTCCCATGCTGAATGCAGAGACATCCTTTCTGTCTGGGATAGTTTCCAATTAAAAAAGACTTTTGCTTCCCCGCATGGCAAGAAGAACTTCAAATGTGAAACGTCTTTGATCCATTCGCACCACCGTGACTTTCAGCCCTGTGAACTGGAAGTATATTAAAACAGGGGCTGCTGGTATGAAGAAGTGACCTGTCTGACACAACTCTCCTTGGCACATTATACAGGACACTGCAGGTGTTGGATGACACAGAAATGAAAGAGGAATGTGGGATTAAGAGGGATGTTCAAGGTCACCATATCTGTCCCTCAAATATAAGAGGCATTGCCCCATACAAGCATCCCCACAACAGTCTTAAAAGTCGTTATTTTCTTGTCTAATCTGATTGTGAAGGAATTCCAGAACTCATTCTCTAAACAGCTAGAAAATTTTCTAGTTTCCTGTCTAAATTTATTTTTGGCCTTTCTGTAGTCATCTGTTCTTGTGCCAACATCATCTTTTAGCTTAAAGACCTCTGCTCCCTCCCTGGTGTTTACCTGGCTGATATATTTAGAGTCTGCAGTCATATCCTTTCCCAGCTTTCCTCCTCCAGTCCTCATTCTGAGAGATGAAACCCAGACAGGTTTTGCAGTAACCCAGGCTACTCTGTGCCATAGCCAAATTGTCATGTTTTGCAAAGGTTTTAATTTAAATTTTAATTTTTTTAAATTTTAATTTTTTGAACATGTTAATCCGAATATGGGTGGGATGAAGAAAAAAGTGTTAGTCAGTATTGCTGAAAAAGAAATGAAAGTCCAGAGAGAAAAAGAGATTTGCGCAAGTTGTCACAAGAAGTGGCTGAAGCAACAGGAGAATGTGAGTCCCCTGATGCCAAGCCCACCACCTTTAAACAACTTTATTCATGGTGTACCTCCATCATAACAAAGGGTTATTAAGCTGTGAGACACTTGGATCTCAAAAACAGCCTTTCACCCTGTGATCTTCTAAGTCTCATCTAATTTGCTCATGAAATGAAAATCTAGCAGGAAGTGTTTGATGGCTGTGCATATTAATATGAGCTAAACCAAGAGCTTTCATTATCATCTTCAGTGCTTGCTTTTCCCTTTTTCCACTGAGGTAGTGTGAAGGTTATAGTTAAGGTCAACCACAGTCCATGTTTATTGGTTTATTCCCAGATTTTGAGTTATTGATATTGAGCTTGTCCAGGAAATCAGTGCAGTGCAACATAAGGCTAATCGATAGCCTGCTGCTCTTTCTGCATATTAAAAAGATAACCTTATTGAGTAAAATAAATTTTTAAAAGAGAGCTTCAATGTCTTTCCACTACCAAGTCAAAGCTTTACAGACTCTTGGGCAGCTGTTTTCACTTATTTCTACACTGTCATTTCCCTAAAGCTGTCTTTAATGGTCAAAGCACGTTTCATTCTTTCCTTTCCTTTCCTTTCCTTTCCTTTTCTTTTTTCTTTTTTTTTTTTTTTTCATTTCTCCTGAATATGAAACAAATGCCTGACACACAGATATTCAGATAGCTCTCCCATTTGGATTTGTTCCATGCATATTGCTAGACTGGCTTTCAGCTCGCTGTGTCCCAAGTAAGCAAACGGCATCATGGGCTCATAGTATCAACAGGGCTGTGACCTTGGGCTGAAAGCTGCTTCCTCTAACCATCTTGCTGGTGGTCTGTTATTTGCCCTTTGCTTATCACTTTCTTTATTACCTTCCTTATTTTTCAGAACACCCACAAATTCACCAAGACTTTGCATTCTATGGTCCTACTTGCCCATATTACCTCTTGCACTTATGTTTGGTTGCTGTGCAGCTCCCCTCTTTCTCCTGTCATAATGTTGTTAAAGGATATTGCTGTTTGCTAAGAAATGAAAGATGATATTTAAAAGGATGCTAGTAGTAGGCTGACTGCTGTTGAATTTCAGAGTTGCTGGTACAAATACTGAATTGTATTACTTTAATGGTAACGGTCTCCCCAAAGGATTCTCTTCTTGCCTCAGATGCTCAGTTCCTGGTCATTTCAGATCTGATTGCTCATCTGTTAGATGTAATCATAGTTTCATGCTGTAGCTCTACGGTGCCTTTCATCTGATGTGCTTTACAGAGTCTGGGCAGCTGTTGTGGAGAAGCAGGTGGGAAGCTGAGTGCTGAGGGTCTTTCTAAAGTAATTTCAGTTGACATATATTTAGTGAACCCATCCTGGTGATAAAGACGTACAGTGGGTATTATATATGTGTATATATACACACACAGCTAATTAAAATGACAGCACTGGCACCAGTGGCCAGCTGGGACATATCTCTCTCCACAGCCCCTTTCTTCATCAGCCTCTCCAACCCAGCTGGTCACCAGTCCCTGAGGTGCACCCTCCACTGCTGCTGTTTCAGGATGTGATTTCTGTAGCCTTGTGATGACTGAGGGTATCTGTCTAGATGTAAATTGGGAATGTGTCTGTATTTTATGAAGATGCAATTTCTTTCTGCTTTGATGTACTGCAAGTGAACCAAGACCAAGCCATGAAATGAAGGATCCTGTTTGCCCACAAATAAGTTCTAGATATGATGACTTCAATAGCCTTGTTCCTGGAAATGTAAAAGAAGATGGTAGCTGGAGTAAATGGGTGACCACATCTATCTGCAAAAGTGCTGTGCTTTTGGACAGTGGAAAGTTATCTCAGAGAAGCATTAGAAACTCTCCTGATACATCTGCTCTTCTTTGCACAGCTGAACTTGGGACACCTCTGAGGTTTGTTTTTTTCAAAGCAAAACTAAGTGGTCTAGGTGCTAGTTGTGACTGTTCTGTTATTCTGCTGAAGTGCTCTCGTCACACCAGAGTAATTTCATGGGCACTGGGTGCCACAGCTCTCACAAGACCAAATCCACAAGCATATATTTGGTTTTCTGAAACCCAAAAAGCAAGTTCTTGTGCTAGGGGCAAATGAAAGGCTGAAGAGCAAGAAGGGAAATTCAGGTGAAACTGTGACAACAGTGACTGACTGTACTAGGAAGAAGGTGGGATTTTTTCAGTGCTGAGGTTGTACCCACACAGACTCTGCTATAGATGCAATGGTCTCCATGGACTGTGATTTCCCCTTCCCCTACAGGAATAGGCTATATCTGACTGATTTGTGACCCATTAGTATGAACAGATTTGTGGAGCCATTGCCTATTATGATTTTGCAGTAATGCAGGAGTCTGTGGCTGAGATGTGCAGGACAGATGGAAAGAGCAAGACAAAGTTAGAACAGTGGTGACCTTGTCACACACTGAATCACAAACTCATGGTTTCTAAAAATAGTATCTTGCCTTTGCCACAACACTAACCTGCACTGCAGTTCCAGGTTTTCTTGTAAATCTCCTCTTGGTCACACACAAAAACACTTGATTCAAATATGGCAATGTGATAAATTTGAAGTGACCTGCTCAGTAGTATGTACAGGATGAAACTCAGAGCAGCATTACATGCCCACTGCTGACATTGATCATTGTCTAGTGTGCCTCTCAGGTAATGCTTGTCCACCAACACTTTCCCACAATTCCCTCTATTTCCAGAAAGGACAGATAATTTCTTTTATCATTTTGTTCTGGTCTTTCTAGAGTACTGTGTTCAGCTGTGGCGTCCTCTGCACAGGAAAGACATGAACCTGTTGGAGCAGGTCCAGAGGAGGCCACAAAAATCATCTGAAGGTTGGAATGCCTCTCATGTGAGGCCAGGCTGAGACAGCTGGGGTTGTTCAGCCTGGAGAAGAGAAGGCTCTGGGGACACCTTCTTGTGACCTTTCAGTACTTAAAGGGGGACTATTAGAGGGATGGGGACAGTCTTTATCAGAGTCTGTTGCGATAGGACAAGGGGTGATGGATTTAAATGAAAAGAGGGGAGATTCAGGCTAGATGTAAAGAAGAAATGTTTTACACAGAAGGTGGTTGAGACACTGGCCCATGTTGTCCACAGAGGTGGTCAATGCTCCATCCCGGGAAACATTCCAGGTGAGGTTGGATAGGGCTCTGAGGAACCTGCTCTAGTTGCAGATGTCCTTGCTCACTGCAGGGGGGTTGGACTAGCTGGCCTGAAAGGTCCTTTCCAACCCAAACCATTCTATGATTCTTTAAGAATTTAGGGAGAAGATCAATTTTATGGCAGTGCTAAAGAACAAAAGATTTGTCCCCAGTAATCCTGAAATCATGTACATATCATGACCACAGCAGAATGAGCATGAGGATTCAAGAATTATTTTACAGTAGTGCTGCTCTTACTCCAGTTTGACTACTCCCAGCTGAAATATAGTTCTTCAGTGAAGACAGATGCTAAGAGCAAAAGACCCTTCTGTTGTGTGTGGGGGGGTGACCAGCATGACTATACATTCATGGAAACAGATGGAACAGTTTATACTACAGTACTCATGCATACTTGGTTTGTGTTTGAATGAAGACTAACAGATGTAATGTGCTATTTTATTTTTTAGGAAATATATGATTAGATATGGTTAATTTGCAGAGGGTAATGAGCTACATGCCCTTATTAAAAAGTCATATATTTATGTATATTTCCAGCAGAAACATCTTTCCCTTGAAAAAATAAGCTCTCTGTGAAAACCAGAAAAGTTTACCTCTTTGGATTTGTCTGTTGTATACCTGCTACTTCTTTTCAGCCATTGCACTCTGATGTTCATTAAGAAATCCAGGCGGGGGATGCTGCAAACTGAATTGTGATCCTCCAGAAATTTGCTCTCTACACCTTGTTTTCAAGCAGCTTGTTATTATATGATGATATTTCGATCATCACAGAATGAAACATAAGGTGAAATATTACTAGGTGGACATCTTTGAGATAGTCACTTATTTGGACTTTAGGCAACTAACACGGTACTTTTATTTTCATCAACAGCTACTTTAGAGTACTTTTTGCATCTGTGAAAAAGAGAGCTGATATATAGATAATTTTCCCCTGAATTTAATAAATTAGACTCACCACCTACCAAAACCAGAAGCTGTTTTTTTCAGTCTCATAAATTTAGTGGACTGACCATGGGAATGGTATACACAATCATTTCTTGAGTGTTTCAGAGAGCTGGAGTCAGCAATGTTGGATTAATTCCTATTCACTGAGGATAGCAGCAGCATTTTGGCTAGACTTGGGGGACTGGGTGTCAAATCCCTGGGGTATAGTCTCAGTCTTGCCAATAACTGAGCATGCAACATCAAGCAGTTATAATTAACAGGTCTGGAAATACATCCCAGCAAATGATCTCAGCTTGCAGCTGCCCATGCACCCGCACACTTTGCAGGCTCGCACATTACCACTTTGCAGCAGAGGTTTACCTCTCTTAACTGTGAGTGGATACCTATGATGTTGAGGATGGTAGCTGGTTGGTTCAGTTGCTAACTACATGTTGCTGATGAGAAAGACACCTTAGCACAAAACATCTGGGTCAGCACTGTGAGATTTTTAACATCCATGCAGAGCAGATGAAATCAAAGTCTCCTTCAAAGCAGCAACTGAGAGTGCGATGTAACTGTGTTTTCCTGTCCTGGTGGGATGAAAAGCTGAGCAGACTCTGCTGATGAGTTCAGTCCAGGGGAAGTGTGAGTCCTTCCAGCATCTGACCCAGGCCTCACTGATTCTGATCCACTGCAGGATCAGCCCTCATGCCAATTCACAAGCATTCTTTCATCTCCTTCAATCCCATTTTTGGGTAAAACTTCTATCCGCCAAGCTTACATGCACTGAATTTGCACAATGTGTGGTTTGCCAGAGAAAAAAAAGCACAAGACTTCACCTTCATATGAGAGATAGCTTCCTTTGTAGGATTGGGAAAGGAGGAAGGATAGTGATAAACATCATTACTAACAAGTAATTTTTTTCCTTTCTGTTGCAGCTCTGCAGTGAGTTTGCTATCTTCCTACATGAAAGATCTTTTCAAGATGTTTCTAGTCCCCAGGGAAGTGAGAGACTAAACGAGTCTTCCCAATAATAATAAAGGGGAGATGTCATGGGGGAGAAGATGTCTCTCTTGTTCCTCTAACACTTGACAAAGCACTTTCCTCCCCCTTCCCAGCACTACTCTCCTAAGCAGTTAGGAAGGGAAATGAGTTTGCTTGCAGATATTTTTGTTCTCTATCTAGAGAAACAAATGTGTTCACTGAATATAGCTCTGCCAAGAAAACAAGAACATGGTCAGGACTTTGAATAGAGTCACTGATAGGAATGAAGGAGAGGAACAGTTTGCTGTCTGAATTGCTCATCAGGAAGAAACAAAGGTGAAGAAAGGGAGGGAGGAAATAGAGTTGTGTGAGTAAGGATACTGAATGCAAAATCTGAGTGGAAGAAACAGTAAATGCTGAGAAGAAGCTGGATGAGTCTGAGTCATGCAACAGATTTTTTTATTTATTTATTTATTTTTTTTTTGCCTTGTTGCTGTGTAAAACAGATACTGCAACAACCTATCATGGAAATAGCTATTGCTATAAGAAAAATGACCCTGGGTCAATTTTCTGCCTTTTTTTGCAGAGTCTGTCATGAGGGCTAGTGTGGAAGATTATGTGATTCAGGGGTGCAACAGGTATCTATGCCACCAACAGCTACCCTTCAGTAACAGATGGACAAAGCCAAGCTCTTCTGCTCTTCTCACTTCTGCCTAAATGGGTTGGGATCTCAATGGTTTCGAGTGGCACCTCAGAGTTTTTATGACATGTCATGATGAAGAGAATTACTGACTGCTTCCTAACTCAGCTACATAGGACCTCAACAAATCCTAACTCCTGGTCTTCCCATACCAGGTTTCCCAACACAGCAATATTTTCGAAAAACTCCCTTCTAGGACCTTATGAATTCCTGACACTTACTTAAAATTATTAGAAAACAGAGTCACTAACCAGCTTTCAGACACTATTTTTGCAAGTGGAAGGTATGTCTGAATACTTCAGAAAACATGCAAATAAAGAATCTGTCAGGTTTTAATTTCTTTTTTTCCTCCTATTCTGGAATCCTATTCATAGGCTTATCTAGACTTGGAAATGTACTAATATAATTATTCCCAGAAAATTATTTGGAAATATTCATTTTGAAGTAACTCTATGTGGAATCACAATGATCAAATACTTATGCCAAAAGAAACAATGCTGAAAGAATTATTTCATAACATCCATATCAGTAAATTTCCAATTGGAGAGGAGCTCATATACACAGGATGGAAGAAAACCCCATTGTCTCTCTCCTTCCTTACAGCCCTTGTTTTACAGCTGAATAAGCAACAATAAGATCTATGTCTTCTTCTTAGAATCCAAAAGGCTTTACAGAGTCTGTTGGATGAATTTCAATACCCTGCTCAAGTCCAAGGAGGAAATAAGCTCTTCCAGAAATTCACCAATCTTCCTTTTTCTTTTCTGAGTCTGGCTGTACCTCAAAGGAACCTTATGGACCATCTGTCCCTCCTATCCTCTCAACCCCCACATGCCACCATCGATAAGACATCAATCTGTGAAGCAGCTCTGGGAGAGATTTTTTTAGCAGTTTCTCCAGGAAAGCATCTAAGTGATTCCTCTGCAGAATCCATCAGCTCTCTGTGTCTTCTGTGGAAAAGGGGTATTGACCTCTCCCTACCTCTCCATGGTCTGGACATTCTTCTCTTGAAAGACACAAATGTATTTACAAGAACTTTGGGCAAAGCCAAGAATGAATTAAGCAAATTCAATTCAGGGAGGACAGTGATAAACCGGGCATAGCTCATGAAAGCATTAAAGGTTTGGAAAACTTGAGTTGCAGTAAGACACTCAAGAAGAAAAGATCTAAAAGGAGGTTAAGGGGGACATGTCAGTCTATGGGGACATGGATCGATTGGAGTACTGCTTAGGGACAATAAGAGATGTTGGGGTCTAGGGTGTCTTTAGGAACACTTCCTGAATATCTTTTACCTTTTGTGCTCATGTGGGGCCAACCATAATCTGATGCTGTGAATACAAATCTCCAGTGCTATTGACTGAGATAAAAATGATTGGGGGCTGAATTTGCTTCTGAGTTCTGACTGCAGCTATTCCTAAAAGTTTCAAAAAAAGCTTCTGTTCTGAGGTGATAAAATATCTCCCTAGGAAAAAGCACTAATCCCTTCTCTCAAGTACACCTTTGGAAACTGATCTTCTCCATAGCTTAATGAAAGAAGTTGGTCTGAAGGCTTCTATATCACAGCTGCTTTCACCCAGCTGTTGCGCTCATTTTCTTTGCCTTCCAGCAAGACATCCAGGCCTGACTTAATAGACACCAAGAGCATCTCAAAGAGTTGTTGCTGGAAGGCTACTTACCCTGACTCCATGAGTCTTTAGAGATCCAAGACCTCTGGGCTGTCACCCTGCTGCATTCAATAGCTTTCCACTCCCATACAGCTGGAGATCATTGCACCTGCCTGCATTGTACTGTGCCTGTTTAGTCCCTGTCATTAAAGCTTTTTGTTTGCATTGATTTACTACTCTATGTAGTTTTAATATCCATGCACGTTTTTGCCCCTATAAACTTTTGACTTTTCTTTCTTTCTTTCTTTTCTTTCTTTCTTTCTCTCTTTTCTTTCTTTCTCTCTCTTCTCTTCCTCTTTTTTCTTTCTTTTTTTATTTTTTTTGTCAAAACATTTCTAATTTTTGATGAAATAAGGAATTAGCACATCCATTTACACTAAAGAGGTAGGACTGTTCACTGATGTTTCACCAGGGCTCTGCTTAAATTCACAGAAATCCTAAGGTCTAGAAGGATCAGAACAGGGTTAATAATCCAAAATTCAAATGTGAACCAGCCTATTTGGTACCAGCTCACATGAAAGAAGACAACCCTCCACAAACATGTATGACTCCCACCTAAGAAAATTATGAACATAGAATCACAGAGTCATAGAATGGTTTGGACTGGAAGGGACCTCTGAGGGTCTAGTCTGACTACCCTGCAGTGAGCTGGGACATCCTCAACTAAATCATGTTACTCAGAGCCTCACTGAGCCTCACTTTGAATAACTCCAGGGATGGGGCCTCAACTACCTCCCTGGGCAACGTGTTTTAGTGTTCCACCACCCTCATGGTAAAGAACCTGTTTCTAACATCCAATCTAAATCTATTCTTCTCTAGTTTAAAATCATTGCCCCTCATCCTGTCACTACAGGCCTTTGTAAAGAGTCCCTTTCCCGCCTTCTTGTAGGCCCCCTTCAGGTACTGGAAGGTCACTATTAGGTCTCCTGGAGTCTTCTCTTCTCCAGGCTGAACAACCCCAGCTCCCTCAGCCTGTCTTCACAGGAGAGGTGTTCCAGCCCTCTGATCAGTTTTGTGGCCCTCCACTGGACCCACTCTATCAGGTCCATATCTCTCCTGCACTGAGGGCTCCAGAACTGGACACAGTACTCCATGTGAGGTCTCACCAGAGCAAAGTGGCAGAATCACCTCTCTTGATCTGCTGGCCACATTTCTTTTGATGCAGCCTAGCATGTGATTTGCCTTCTGGGCTACAAGCATGCACTGTCTGCTCATGTCCAGCTTCTTGTCCACTCCCCAGTCCTTTTCTGCAGGGCTACTTTCTATTACCTCATCCCCCAACCTGTATTGATAGTGAGTATTGTTCCAGTCCAGGTGTAGGACCCTGCACTTGGTCTTGTTAAACCTCATGAGGTTCACAGGATCACAAGATCATGGGATGTCAGGGGTTGGAAGGGACCTTGGAGATCTTCAAATCCAATCCCCCTGCCAGAGCAGGATCATATAATCTATCAAAGGTCACAAAGGAACGCATCCAGGTGGGTTTTGAAAATCTCCAGAGAAGAAGACTCCACAACCTCTCTGGGGAGCCCATTCCAGTGCTCTGTGACCCTTACA
>JANHGN010023517.1:217439-245688 GCA_024605025.1 Megaceryle maxima
TGAGAAGAGGCTGTCCCTTTCCTCTTGACACTCAGCCCTCATATATTTATAAACATTTATCAAATCCCCTCTCAGTCCTCTCTTGTCTAAAGAGCCCCAGGTGTCTCAGCCTTTCCTTGTAAGGCATCTGTTCCAATCCCTTCATCATCCTTGTAGCCTTCCGTTGGACTCTCTCGATCCTGTCTCTCTTGAACTGGGGAGCCCAGAACTGGATGCAATACTCCACGTGAGGTGTCACCAGTGCAGAGTAGAGGGGGAGCAGAACCTCCCTTGATCTGCTGGACACGCTCTTCTTAATACACCCCTGGGTCCACCTCCCCAGCTTGTCCAGGTCCCTCTGGATGACATCCTGTCCCTCTGGAATATTGACAGCACCACTCAGTTTGGCATCATCTGCAGACTTGCTGATGGTGCGCTTGGTCTAACTGTCTATGTCACTGATAAAATAATTATACAGTACAGGTCCCATTACGGACTCCTGAGGGACACCACTTGTTACTGTTCTGCATCTGGACTTTGAGCCATTGACCACTACCCTCTGGATGCAGACATCCAGCCAATTCCTTATCCACTGAACGGTCCACCCCTCAAAACCGTATCACTCCAGCTTGACGAGTAGGATATTGTTGGGGGACTGTGTCAAAGGCTTTGCAGATGTCCAGATAGATCACATCCATAGGTTGTCCCTTGTCCACTGATGTAGTCACTTTATCACAGAAAGGTTTGTCAGGCAGGATTTGCCCCTAGTAAAGCCATCCCTGTCCTCCACGTGCCTTATCAGACCTTCTCCCACACAGCCTTAATAGAAGCCATGGAGTTCTTGTGGGTTGATCTCTGCTTTCTGCTTTCTCCATTCACAGCTCCAACAGAAAGAAAATGACCAAATAAAGCAGATTTGACATGATTTGAGAGCAGACTGCATACAAGTGTAAAGAGTCCTATGCAGATCAATTGTCACGGACTCTCCTCAGGGGGAACCATGCTTGATGGAGAGTCAACACACAAAATATTCAGGTAGGGTAAGGGACACTGCAACTTGAAAGGGCACATGGAGGGCATGTTTTACACACTGCTGTGTATCACAAGTCTGGCTCAGGCATATAATTTACAAATATATACTTCTATATTCTGTTTGCATAAATGTATCAGCTTCTGTCTAGATGCCTGTGTCAATGCTATGCTGAATTCAGCAGTTTGCAAACATGTAGGTAATCTTCTTTTCAACAACCAAACTTTGAACATACTTTGAAGACTGAAGCCTGATTTACCTGCTTTCTCTACAGCTCCATCAGGTGACATTCCTCTAAGCCCTTTCCCTATTCTGGTTTGTACACTCATCCCACGCCAAGCTTCCTATTCTCCTGATGCCAGGGTAAGCATCTGCAATGCCCAAGGTCATCATCTTACTGTTCCTGAGAAGTGGCCTGAGATTAACACTCCTTCAGACTTCTACAAACACAGCACTCATTTCATGGCAGTTGCCCAACATATGATGGGTCAAATCATCAGTCTTAGAAACAGCCTTCTTTTAAGGGAAGCTGAAGAATGCATTCAACAAATTGCACATGTGCTGCAGTTACCTGCCATAGCTCCCAGAGGGAACAAGTATTAAATGCTGAGGAGGAGTAGAAGCACCTACAGGAAAAGTTTGCTTTGTTGAGCATTAATAAAACTAATGGGGTATGTTTATGTAGCACCTTTCATTCCAAATGATCAAGTGCCTTGCTAGCCTTAATCATTTCACCCATCACTGAACTGCAGACACCTCTGGGGTGGAACATTAACAGCTGCTTGGTAGAGCACAGCAGCAAAACAGAGCAATTTAATGGAGGAGAAACACCCCATCCTACTGCAGGTGCAAAGGGAATTTAGTTAAGTGGAATGTAATTATCCAAAGCGGTGGTACATAGGAGAGAGGGAGACATTCCCCTTAATAGTCTAATATGGGGCTACAGCTGCTTTTCCAGCTCCTGCGTTGCTGGGGAATCAGCATTGCTGCCTGGCGCCAGGGTTGCCATTGAGTTTCAATTTAATTTCCATCCTAAAGCTCCCAAAAGAAAAAATATCTTTGAGATTTTTTGTGGATTTCCAGATTCCCATTTTTTTCAGCTGAGGGATACCATTTGCCTGTTTCAAACACCTAAACCAAACTAGAACCAAATGAAGAATTTGACTATAGGTGGAGGCTCAGTACATACATGTTCCTTGCAAGCAGGACAAGGCTCTGTTGACTATATAATCCACACATTATATAAGAAGAAGAAATCATTGTCCTAAAATTATTTGTGGCAGGGTGGCTTGATTTAAATTGTAATCATGGTTTAAACCAGCAAACAGAGAATCTTGATTTAAATAATCAGTTTTAATCTTGTTTTGCATGTGTGCTTTTCAGATAGTTTCTTTTAAAACTGGTTGATTCTCCCTGATTGGTATAATTTGCTGTTTCTTTATGCTAAATCAAAGAATATCCTATATCTCTACATATTTATTTCAGCAATTATATAGTTTAGCATGCATTTATTCAGATTCCTATTTTTTATATTTTTTTATGAAGGGAAAATGGTAAAAAACCAGATTTCTTATTCAGTAGATGATTGCTGGATTATTTTTTTTTTGGGGGGGGGGGGTGTATGTATTTACTTTATTTGGAATTCACATCAAGCTGCATTTAAATGGAAACTGGAATTCAGTCATCTTTTCACCCCTCCCTCCAAAACTGAGTGTGGTAAAAGTACTTGAACCTGATGGAGATACATTAGGAAAATAAGTCTTGCACACAGAATGAGTTAGCATTAACAAAGACAGCGCTAGCTGTCTCTGGGGAAGTGGAACAGAGGTGCATTTCTGAGAGCTCAGCAATGCTTCTTCCTCCCTGGCAACACTGGCTTAAATAGCTCCCAGGTGGTTTTGTTACCCCACCCTCAACCAGTGGCCCTTGTTTGACCCAAATCAGGAAGATTTTCTGTTTGAGGGGATTTCTGCTGCTCTACCCTGGGTTGAACTCATCTCTCTGTGGGATGGCAGCGGTCCCATGGGAGCTGTGAGATCACAGCTCTGTGTGCTGACACTCTTGTCCTTGATGAAAACTTTAAATCACACACTTTTGGGGGGTAAATCAGAGTTGAAGTCCATGACCAGTGGGCACTGTTATGTCTATGGGAATGGAGAACCCCTGAAAGGGCATGGGAACAGGTATGCAGGCTGGCAACCTCTTAAAAAAGTTGTCTCCCCGGAATGTGTCCTGGATGTTGCTATAATACATATTGTCTCTGTTTTTATTCATGAAGATTTTCCCTTCCTGTCCTTTTCAACCTCTGGTGGATTTCTGATTTCTGTACATGCTCACTGAGCTGATCTACTTGAATGAGTTGATGTGAAAAAAATCTCCCTTCCCAATTGCAGAAGAAGCATCTGCTGTTGGTACCTGATCTGGCACCTCCACAGACTAAGTCTAGGTGCTCACCCAGGAACCACAGCCAATTCACTACTTAGACTTCCCTTAAGTCTTTGGCAGTTAAGACATAGTTTCTTGGAAATGATCTAAAAATGATTTACAAGGCTTTGACATATTATTCTTTATTTAAGCCTTAGTTGAACCTGCCATAATTTCTCATTTTATTTAAGCAGCTTATCTATCAAAAGAAAAAATGTGCATTTAACTTTAATTAATTTACAAAAGTTTCCATTTCCCTTAGTATGAAGTGTCTGAACCAGGGCAGAAATCAAAACACGTGCTTCTGAATGCAGCAGAAAGACATCATTTTGATGAAGTAGTTAGTTTCTGAGTTTGTCACCACCGAAGTTGGTTGTGGAAGCCCTGTGGCACTTTGGGGTGTCATTAAATACAGCATCAAGAAAAGGGCTGTGCTGGCTGATAGTTCACGCTTCTTGGCCTAAAAAGGTCTCACCTATGGAGACAGTTGCAAGGGGGCAAAAAAGCCACCATCTGAGTGCTGCAGCAGGGGGAGATGGCACATTTTGGAACCTTTTGTGCTCTTTTCGGCAAGTACCCTGGGCACTTGTGACCATTAGAGCACCTGGGAAGCTCTAGTTATCTTCAGGAGAATTTTTGGTAGAATGACTACATGATTTACTTGATGCTCTCCATCTCACAGTTGTTCAACTCAGTTCCATGGTTTCTAAATAAATGTAGCAACAACAAAAAACAGTGCTTTTTTTCTTTTTTTTTCTTTTTTTTTTTCCACCTCTCAATATATTCAGTGCATAATATTTTAAACACTTCAGCACTGAGAATTCACTTAATATGTTACCAGATAGAACAGGAGTGTATCAGCTTTATCTACAGCTATCCATATGTTTGATTAGAAAGTATTTAGGTTCACAACTTAAAAGGGGGAGAAGAAAAAGAGAAATAACATCTTAATTTTGTAACAGGGAACTCAGATAAAGAAAGAAAGACAAATGAAATTATGCAGCCAAGGTTAAGCACTGTCTGGAGTGGAGTAATGGATTAAAATCTCTCGAACTGCAGTCCATTGCCAACCCAAAATCAGCCTTTCTCTAAGTCATATAATGTGTCTGCTCTCCAAATGTCTTTGTATAATTTAGATGTGTGGCAAAGACATATTTTTGATTGGGCCATCACAAAATTAAGTCTGTAAAATGTTTAATCTACATGAACACCAGATAGGAATTATTTTCACTTTATATCCATTATTTCAAAATGATCTGTGCTGGGATGGACAAAACAAAACAACCTGCTGTAGAGCATATAATTAAAGTTTGTAGGGGCAGTTCAAAGAAACACTGAAAACTTTCTAGAATTAGGACAGTGTTTAATTTTCAATCACTGCCCTCAATTGAATAAAATTGAATAAAATGGCATTTTTGCCTAAAAGTTAATCAAAAGCCTCTGAGAAATAAAGCAATGAGATTTTAATGAACAAATTCTCCTGGCAGAAGCTGTGCTTTCCTTTATTTGGAGCTCAATGCACACCTCTCAGCGTGTGTAAAACAAAAATAACAGTCTCTTTCTGCTCACTTTGTTCTACTTCCTTCGTTCTTCTTGTGCTTGGAGATGCATCTTCCACAGAAACAAAGCAAAGCCAGGTACCCTGAGTGGCACTGGAGGAGACTGGACCAGATGTGGACTAACACTCTATGTGCTGGATCTCATAGGTGCAGTGGTCCAAGTAGGAATTCAGAAATACAGACCTGAGCATCTGGAAATACCAGACTGAGGAGAAAGCCTAGTACCCCTTCCCTCTGTGCAGGAAATAGTGCTGTACCTCACTGAAAGGCTGGGATGGCATATTGACATGTCCCACCCATTGAAACTTGCTGTGACACTCTACACATCCAGGATGAAGCAGAAAAAGGGGAAAAGGACAAAGGAAAACAATATTTAGCTCCCTGGCCTGTGCTTAACCACCAGGCTTAACTCTGCAGGGCAGAGGTCCTTTGGCTGAAGAGATAGGTATCAGATCATTTTGAGCCATCAGCCATCACCCTTACCTTGTTGGATTTATTGTTGCCTCTAATCCTTTGCTTTTCTCCATGATGCTTCTCTTTTATCTATCCCAGAAGGACTCAATCCTTTGCTTAGGATGGAGCTTGTGTCTGGCTCTTAAAAGCAAAATCCTGCTCCAAATAACCATCAAGCTGTAGGTCCGTTGCACACTGATGTCCACATGAGCTCTGATGGCTCTCAGTGACCTGAGCATAACCCACGTTCCATGGCATTAGCCATTTCCCCTTGGCATTGCACATAAATCCCACCCCAAAAACAGGCTGGAAGCAAAGTATTGCTATCAAAAGAGCAATAGGTCTTATGCTGCTGAACCTAGCTGTGTTCTCCCTTGGGTGTTTCACACCACAAGAAGATATTTAAGGCAGTCAGAAATAGTGTAAAAAATGCACAGATTTATTTCCAGAATACTTGGCAACTTGCCATCAATATTCATCAATGCAATTATTTTCCTTGAAAAATCTCCATCACACAGCCTTTTAAAGTGACAAAGGAAAGGACAAAAATTAAGAGCTTAATTGAAATGAACAGTAAATTCTTACCAATTAATGTTGTTTTTACATGCCTTCTCACCTAATATCCAGGCTATTACTGAGTTTCTAGAATTTGGGCCTTTTATTCCTACTTAATGGCTTCACCATCATCACAATAATAATAATATGAAAACTATACACTAACCTATATTGAACTGCAGTTCATTACAACAGAATAACATTGCGAAGGGATCTAATGTTAGCATCCTTTCAGACACAGATTACAGTAATACAGAAAATACATTCTCTGTAGGACATACCAAATGGGAATAAAAATAAGAAATGAAAATGGAAAGACTTCTTTTCATCCAGAGTCAAAGAGGCCAGTCATGAGATAGATTAGCCCTAGAAATTTCTTCACCATGGAAATTAAGATACTAATCATTAACACAGCAACCGAAGTGTAAACTTGGATTAATCTTGTGTACTTTCACCTCTTAAATTGAAAGCACTGGTGCTGCTGGGTTTCTCTGTGATCACTGGGGTGAACTAGGTGCTACCAAGAGAACAATCATCTCTCAGGTGGGTTGAATCCTGCCTGGGATACAGGACATCCTCATTTAAAAGGCTGTTTCACATCCAGTGGACAGGGGTGGTTGGTTGAGTGTCAGGGAGATTAAGGGTCTATTGCCCTAAACCCCATCAATTTACTGTCTCATCAAGGTAAAACTTTCTCTGAGACTCTTGTGAAGAAGTGAGGTTATACTTCACCTTTTCACTTTCAAGAAGTGTCTCAGGACTAATATCCAAAAAGGACAAAAAGGTAAGATGACAGAAAATCCAAGGAATCCATCATCAAGAATGTCAGTGGTTAGAAAGCTGGATCACAAGTCAGGAAGATATAAAAGCCTTCAAGGGAGCCATTTTTCAGTGGAGAATGTAACATTTGGGGTGGTCATACAGCTGAAGTCTCCTTTTGAGGACTAATATTCTTCATAGGGATATTACTATCTTCATGGTTGGTGAGCCTGAAGGCACTTTCCTTCCCCTGACCTTCAGATTTAAAGTGATCACCAAGTCTCTGAATATAAGGCAGCTTCAGTTGGTTGCAATATCCAAGCAATCCTGATGTACTGCTAAAATGGGTAATTTCTTGCAAAGCCTCCCTGGAAAGGAGAAGTGTAGGAGTTCTAAGGAGCTGAAACAGGGAAGGGGATTAGTGAAATTTCCCTTCTGGATCTGCTACTCCTTTCTGTAGTTCTTCACTAACTTCTCCAATTGATGATGGATCCGTAGTGGTAAGGGTTCTGGCTAATGTTTATTTCAAGCTGAAACATCTTGTTAATATTAAGGTTACAACTGATAGGAGGCAAGTGAAAGATGACAACCAGCAGATGCCTGATCTTGACCAGGTAATTCTAATTTATTCTTGTCTTCCTGTACTCAAAAGGCATAAAGGAAGCTCAAAAAAGTTTATCTAATAGCAGATTCATTGGGTTGGTTGTTGGTTTTTTGTTTGTTGGTTTTTTGGTTGGTTTTTTTGTTTGGTTGGTTGGTTGGTTTTTGTTTTGTTTTGGTTTTGGTTTTTTTGTGTGTGTGTGGTTTTTTGTTTGGGGTTTTTTAAAATCTCCTTTCTGAGTTCTCTGGAGTAGGAGTAACATTTTTGCAATTACTTTATAATTCACTATTTAATTCAAAGGAAAAAAAAAAAAAAGATAATGTTGATGCAACCACAGTAACAATATTAACAATAGCATGTATGAAGCCTGAAAGGAAATTACTCAGCAAAAACATGGTAATAAAAAGAAAATTTGCCATGGATTATGAACTGGGGTATTAACAAATACTTTGTAATGCAAAGATTACACAGTAATTCTGGCACTTCTAATTGCACTGATGTATTGAATTGTATTTTGGGCCAGTGATTTGGGTCAACGTGATTTGGGAAACAGGGAGGTGAGTGTAAAGAAGACTGAGTGAAAATCCTTGTACTGCAGAAGTTCAGAGCTATTTAGGAGAACCTTGCAAGGCCTCCTGGTAGCAAGTAGACACAACATTAGGTCATCAGCTCTGGACAACAAAAAGGAACAAGAAATACACAGAGAAATAATTACCATTTTACTAGAGCTCCCCTAGCTATTATAAAACAGCTCTGAAGAGAAAATATTTGGAAAAAGATGGTGAAATTCTGAGGCATGTGGCTGGATCATCAGTACAGCTTTCTGTTTTAATAAGCCAAAATGTATACAAGAAACCTAGTGGCAAACAGTATGTTGCAATGTACTTAATCAAGAGTACTGGGATTTATACCACTCTGAAATGCTGACTATTTTGCAAAACCAGATAGTTACCACCCTATGTCTAGGACCTGATCTAACAATGCTGATGGCAACAGGAGTATTCAAAGGCTTCAGTGAATTCTGTATCAGACACCACTGAATAAGTGAAAGCGTCCGTTAGATTTCTAATCTACCCAGAAGAAATAAAATGATATAATTTCTTTGGTGTTCCTTGTTCGAAAGACTTGTCTTTAATTACTTCCTGCTGTAATGTACCCCTGTGTTTCTAAGTATCTTCTATAAGCATTCAATTCTATGGAGTCCTAATTTCTTATTCAGCTTCTTAAGCACTCTTTCCAACAGCAGTAATGGCTTAAGCAGTGTGGGAGCAGAAAGTGTGGCGGTTACTGCAAGAAATGCTCTTTAAATCATGTATTATGTCAATTAAAATGGCTAAGAGTATGGTCTGTGATGGTAGAGCAGGCAGAGCTATCGTGAGCTTTCCAGCTCTTGATTGCCAGTACACTTCAGTTTTACAAATGCCTATGAGAATTTTCCAGAAAGACAGTTTATTTGATGGGAAAGCAAAAGTTAACTGTAATGTAGCCACTACCTTTCTGGTCAAGTTGGTAGGGCTTGGAGAGCAGGCTTGGATAGAGGTCTGGCTGTTTGCTTGACACTGTTAAAGCTCATTTAAATGCATCCCAGAACAGTAGTGACTAAAAGAAAAATTATTCCTCTCTGTAGGATGTGGGTCTAGCAAAGTAAAATGAATTGGTGCTGTTAATCTTGTCACCTCTAAGTGTCTGTTATTGCTACAGTCACCATATCACTTTTGGCACTGCCTGGTGATTTCAGAGGTGATGCCAAAGACAAATGGATCTGGAGATTAAACTGCTCTTCCTAAACAGAGGTGACCAACAGATGCATGGTAGAAGTGTTGGGGCTGATCATACCTGCATCCACTTCATCGTTAAATGGGAGATTTGAGCTCAGCAGTGTTATTCTCACCCCTTTTGTACACATGGAAAGCATGCAGAATTTCTTCCAGAATGGTGTTTTCTACATATTTTTGAATTGTGAAGATGGAAGGAAGGACCCAGCTCTGCAGCACAGCACAGTTTGACAGCAATTGTCCTTCAGCCTGCAGCTTTCACTGTGGTTAGATTTGGAATTTTAGTTCATGTCTACTAATCTCTCAGTCTGTTAGATAAGAAAATCTGACATGTCAGCAACAATTCTGTAAAAATTTCTTTATGCAATATATCAGAACTGAGCATCTCCAGCTCAGTTGAACTGTCTTGAGCCATTTGATGTTGCTCATCTTGCCTATGAGATCCTTCTGGCCTCTTGATACTGCCCACCTTCTTACTAAGAGGAGATGATGACAGAGAGAAACATCAGCTCCACTCTGCACATGTACACAACATTAATCACTGATGACTTGTCCTGATAATGAAGAAAACCACTCCCCCTCTCTCCTGCTCCTTCACATATTTAATCAACTATGTGCCTTGGTGGGAATATTGGGCCATGGAAACAAAAATTCATATTGATGCAGACACAGACCTGCCATCAATGAAGGAAGAGTTGGTGTGTTAACTGCTACAGGAGCTTGAGCTATACAAATCAATGGTCCCAAATGCCATCCATCCAAGGGTGTTAAGAGAGCTGCCAATGTCATTGCGAGGCCACTTTACATAAGCTTTGAGAAGTCATGGAGGTGGTGAGACATGCCTGAAGACTAGAAGAAGGCTAATGTCACCCCCATCTACAAAAAGGGTTCCAAGGAGGACACAGGTAATTATAGACCCATTAGCCTCACTTCCATCCCTGGGAAAGTTACAGAACAAATCCTCCTGGGGACTATCACAAGTAAACTGAAGCTTGTGATTGGGAAACTCCAACATGGGTTCACCAGGGGCAAATCGTCCCTGACAAACCTCATCACCTTCTATGACAAATTAACCCTCTCTGTTGGTGCAGGGCGAGTGGTGGACATTGTTTACCTGGACTTCTCCAAGCTCCTGACATGGTCCCCCACAGCCTCTTCCTAGAGAAACTGACACATTGACACCTAGACAAATGGTCTGTGTGGAGTGTGGGGAACTGGTTGACAGGTCATACTCAGAGAGTGGTAGAAAATACTTATTTCTGAAAATGCCAACCAGTTACAAGTGGGGTCCCTCAGGGATCAATATTGGGCTCAACAGTGTTTACCATCTTCATAAGTGATTTGGATCAAGAACAAGTTTGGATCAAGAACACCCTGATGATGTTTGCTTATGACACCAAAATGAGTGGGGAAGTTGACACTCCAGTAGGGACATCCACCCTCCAGGAATACCTGGACAGGCTGGAGGAGTGGGCTAGCAGGAACCTTATGAAGTTCAGCATAGGCAAGTGTAAGGTCTTACAGCTGGGAAAACTTAACCTAGAAATTAAGCTGAGGCTGGGATTCACCTGGCTGGAGAGCAGCCCTGTGGAAAGGGACCTGGGGTCTTGGTGGACAACAAGCTCAACATGAAGGAACAGTGTGCTGCAACAGCAAAGAAAGCCAACAGGGTGCTGGGTTGCATTAACAAGGGCATTGCCAGCAGTGATAAAGAAGTCATTATTCCACTCAAGTGTTGGTCAGACTGCACCTTGAGTACTGCATTCAGTTTTGCTCCCTCCTATTCAGAAAAGATGTGGACAGGCTGGAGAGGGTCCAGAGAAGGGCCACGAGGATGGTCAGAGGACTGGAAGACATGCCATATGAAGAAAGCCTGAGAAAGCTGGGTTTGTTCAGCCTTGAGAAGACTTAGGGGAGACCTTATTATCATGTACCAGTACATATAAGAAGATGGAGACTCCCTTTTTTACAAGGAGTCACATGGAAAAAACAAGGGGTAATGGGGAGATTACTCTAGGGAGATTCTGACTGGGGAGTCAGTTACTCCTGGGGACATTCTGACTGGACTCCGGAAGAAAATTTTTCACCTTGAGGACAATTAGACATTGGAATAATCTCCCAAGGAAAGTGGTGGATCCCCCTACATTGGATAGTTTTAAGACTCGGCTTGACAGGATGCTGGGCTATCTCATTTAAAGATTTTTTTTTTTTTTTTTTTTCCTTAAAAGGATGGATTAGATGATGCTTGAGGTCCTTCCAACTTGGTATTCTCCTCCTGTAATTCTATGAATTAACACAAACCCCAGATTAAAATTAAAATGAATTCTTAATTTGCCTCAGCTTCTTTAGAACATCTTAAAGTTAAGCTGTACTTATGGTTTTTTAAGTTTCTGTATTGGAATATCTACATTTTCTGCCCATGTCTCATGGTCTTATCTATCTGGGGACTACCAGCAATATTCATAACAGCTCAGGCTGATTTAGGGTAAGATGTCCCATATAGACTCAAAGGAAATATTCAGAGTCTGCTTCATGGGTGCTTACACTGTGCACATCTGTTAGGAGTGCCCTAGGCAGCCCAAAAACCTCAAGTGCTCAGATCTCAGTCTGAACAGTCCTGCATGCCCCTGAAATCAAAGGAGGCTCAACAATGCTACAAACTGTTGAAACTGGAGAAAGAGGAATGCTCAAGAGTGTGTACAATGCTCAAGCATGTACAGTCACTCTGACTTAGGCAGTATCCAATATAGACCATTCTCAGCAGCTCTTTGTCTAGTTTACACTTAAAAACTTATAGCACTGAAGTTACTCGGACTCCTGTGACCATCCCTTCCAGTGCTTAACTGCTAAAAACTGTTTACGAGGAGAGGAAGATCTAGGTGATTTTGCTCAGCTCAGAGAAGAGATGGCTAAAGGGAGACCTAGCTGCTGTCTTTTAACTGTTTTATATGTGTGGGATATAAAAAGATGGAGTCAGACTATTCTTGGAGATACTCAGTGAGTGGATGAGCAGTCATGAACACAAGTTGAAGCAGTGCAAATTCTGACTAGATCTTAGGAGAAGAGTTGGTCCCAACAAGCACCATCAGCACCAGAACCAGGACATAGAGGTTTTTGCCTCTCCATCTTGGTTGATACTCAAAGTGTAGCTGAACAAGGCCCTGAGCAACCCAATCTGACCTCAAAGTTAGCACTGCTTTAAGCAGGAGACTGGACGAGAGACTTTCGGCAATGCCTTCCAACAAATAATTCAGTGGTATTGTATTTTTATGATGATGTCCTTATGATTAGAAATATTTTCCTTTTAGTATGTGAGTAAATTTCTGCAAATTAAATCAATTTCTAGAAGACTATTACTTTTTTTTGTCTTTCATTGTGCTTTTCTCTATATTAAACAACTGCTGGCTCAGTACAAAGCCTATTCAGGGTTATTTAAGGTAATGCCAGTTAACTCCAGGCTCAGATCCAAATGATCACTTCAGGAACTTATTTTTCTTGAATCAGTCTTGCTGAGAAACAGTACAAACCAGTATAGGAAAGAGGTTGTCCTAACTTCATTGCCAGACTTCCAGGAACCTAACTCCTTCCTGTGCATGGATCTGAACTGTTAATGGGAGTTCATTTCAGCTTAGCCTAGATGGTCATGATGCAGAATAACCCTTGAGCTACATGAAGTGACTGTTATATCAACAGCACTGAGTGATTCTATTATCCCCAGATGAGATGCAGTAACATGATCTGTAGTCTCTGTCCCTTTACTCTGCAAAGTGACCACCCAGGTGGAGCAAAAATCACTGCCCAATGGAGGGCAAGCCATTGTGGTTGTCTGGACGTGCAGGATCTGAGCTCAGGGAAATAGCAGAGTTAGAACACAAGCTAAGTCTTCAGTGAAAACAAACTCTTAACCTGGTAAAAGTATTCAACCTCCTAGAAAGCTGGGAACAGTTTAGATAAAGCGACAGATGGCTTTTCATGCCAGCTGACTGTATAAGTGATTTATGGACTGTAATATGCCATGGAACCAGAGCACTTCATTGGTTTCCTCAAAGACAGAAGGGTGGATTGTGTCTGCACTTACTTAGCAGCGTATCTGTTCCTTCAAGGCATCACCACTCTTGAAAGCAAACCTGCTTTCCGAGGGAGCCAGTCCTCTTATTTTCTAAGAAAACAATAAATGTCTTGGTAGAATTGTGCTTTGACAGCTTTGGATTAACAAATATCAGAAGTAAATTCTGATTATTTATTTTGGATAAATAATGAACAGCATAAAAATTGCTGACATTAACCTTCATTGGATAAGTTGTTTTAATGGGCCCATAAAATCTTCTATTGATGGCAGGTTCATAAAACTCCATATTGACTTCAGCTGAAGGCTATAACTTCTATCAATACTGTCAACAATTAATATTGACTAATAAAGGTATCCTGTAAACTGAGTCATAGCATTATGTTACTTTATGCTACCATTAGCAAAGTATCATGTCTTCTTGAAAACATTTCTTCTGTAGAGCTGGGATTTCTCAAAATAGCCTGTGTGATAGTAGTGGAGGGCCCAGAGTAACACTGCGTATGTGCAGAGGGAGAAAACACAGAGCAACCTTTGCATTTGCTAGACAAAGCTTCTGAGAGGATCTCAGGCTTCATTTGCTCCAACAGCTGGTTTCAGGCTGTGACAGGTTTGTGTGCAACAGTTTCTCACACCTTTATCTGTGCTGAGCAATTACAAACTGAAAATGCCCAAATTTTGTGAACATTTAAGACTTTTCCTTAGATCTTCTATTTCTCCCTTGCAATCTTTATTTGTTTATGTTTATACCACCAATTAACTGCAAACCCTATACTGAAATGGTATTTTAATCAGTTTTTCTGATCTGAACCTAGCTGGTGTCTCTGCCACCCAGGGAAATCTAAGCACCAGCTGAAGCTCCCCAACACGACAGTTTGAATCATAATATTTTCCCTCAAGTTCCGCCACCTCTTTTTTGTCAAACAGTATGATTATATACTAGACACCACTGATCTCTAGATTTTATTTATGCTACACAGGCTTTGAATTTTTGAGTATGATATAGCCTTTCGTATTCAAGACACACCACATCTAAGACTGCAAATGCCTAGGGCCCAAAGAAACTGCTTCTACATTTGTACAGTACTTAAAAAACCTGCAGATATGTTCTCCACCTTTCTGTCATCCTTTTTCCAGTTGCTATGAAATAATGGTTCAACAAATGATTAGCGTATCATTAAATTTAAGGGAAGAGGAATTGGAGGTTGTCTTAGTCCTGACATGAGTACTACTACCTCTGTTATTATTTTCAGTAAAGCTTTTCAAGGCATGTATTGCTGATACAATTCCACTTGTAGGTACAAAGTTGCATTTGCACATGTAAAGACAGCATTATGGAAATCATTGAGAAAGTCTCCAGCAACTAATGTAATTCTTCTCTCCTAAGATAAAAAAACCCCAAACAACAACAACACCAACAAAACCAACCAAAAACCCAACAAAACAAAAAAAACCCCACAAAACAAACAAACAAAAAATCCCCCCAAACTGAAAACCACTAAAATTTTGTACTTTGCTTTTCTTAGTAGGCATTGTAAGAAAAATGTATGGGGTAGGATCACAGCTACTCATACACCACCATGGAAAGGACAAGTGAGAGTTTTGGATACAGGAGAATGGGATGGAAGTGCAAGGTGTTTGCTTTTAGCTTGGTTCTAGTGATTTCTTGGGAATGTGTAAAACTCTAATTGACCCTGATGATCCTTCTGTTTTGTCATCAAAACACTGGCCTTGGAAGGAAAACTATATAATCTTGCATAGTATGCCTGCCTGTCCTAATGGGTGCAACCGTGTAGAATATCACACTAAGAAACTAAAAAAGAATATTGTAAAGATAAATTAAAAGTATTCTTCTGTACATCCTTGAAACAGAAGGCCATTTTTCTTTGAACTTTGCCTAATATATCATTATCTCTGAGCAGAAACTTAATAAGCTTCTACTGTAATTTTGTTGAAGTTAAACATAAAATCATGTGGGTGGTATATGTCTTACCATGTCATGCCTTCCCAAGGAAAAGTTATCATCATTTGTCACTATAATACTGTGACAAAAAGCATAAAAAGAACAAGCAATATAGTCATTTCACATCAGCTTTCTGCACTGAGCTCAAGCTCTCAGTGACTTGTACGCAGTAGCTATATTAAGAAGCAGGCTGTGCCATAATTGAATTAAAGGTGCAAAGGCATATATGGCTCTGTGAACTCCTGGGTCAAGCTGCAATTGAATCAAAATCCTCTTTCCTTCCTACACTGCTTGGCAAAACTGCTGACCAAAAGGTTCGCATACCTACAAAACACATGCAGGAGTCCCCACAGCTGGGGACACAAAGTTGCAGAGAAAAAAATCTGTGACCTTCAGCTTTTATTTCACATGAAGAAAAAGGCTTCTAAAAATACTTCAGCATCATTTTCCTTCAGAGAGCAGTCAGCTGATTTACATAAATGAAATGGCTCCTGTCAAGGAACCAGCAAGGAAAAGTAGGAAATTATCTGCCCCCAAAATCTGTAGCAAAGATAAGAGCAGCATTGGCCAGGGGAGGGAAGATTTAAATGCTTTTTGTCTGAAAGGTCACTACAAAAAGCAGAGAGAATATTACAGCCACTTAATGAACTCTGTCGCTGTGATAAATAAGTAGGAGCTTCTCCAGCAGTTTATTAACAAACACTCTGTAGGACAGTAAAAAAGGCCATGACATGGGACTATTAGAAGAGTGTTTTCACTGTCTGATAAAGAAACCACAACACAAAACCTGAGGAAGATTAAGGTGGAGTGATAAGAAAAGGCATTTCTGGTAGAGCTCAAGGCTGATACCGCATGCACTGTCACCACTTACCAGTTTCAGTATTCTCATGCTCTGTGTCAGTGAGGGTGAGGTTGGAGTTGGCCCGGCTTGACAAGCAGGAGCTGCGTCCAGACTTAGTGTTGCGTCCCCAGAGCCTCACAGGGTGCTCAGGTGACATTACGACATCTGCCTCTGTGTCAGCATCCGAGCCGGCACTGATGGAGTAGCCACAGTGAGGCAGCCCAATATCAGTCCGGTACAAAGTCCCATGTGTGGGTGTCACATCTTCAAGACCCAGCTCTCGCAAAGAGAAGTTGGCTCCTGTTAGAAAACACAGCAGACTGGTTACCTTTTTTGTAGGAAATGGTTTAATCTAGCACAATGGCAGAATGGCAGAACCATTCATTCTGTCTTCAAGTGAGGCACAGCAGCTCCTGAGACCTAAAATATACCAAAGATTCTCCTCTTTTGTGGTCTTTCTTAGTGTGAGACCAAGTCATCATACCAATACCTGACAAAAAGTCAGGGCACGTTCAATGAAATCATCAAATTTGAAAGCCAAGATAGGTAGGGAAAGGGTGGAATTCTTTTGGAGATGTAAAACGTGATCTTGTGAGAAAAGTAAAATGAGGCATGAAATGATGAAAAGTCCTACCATACAACTGGCAGCTCCACTACAATAGGAAATTTGAGTCAGTTCTTCTCATTGAAATCTCTGTAATTACATACGAGGGATTTAAATTTCCTTTGGCAATCTCACTTTCCCCTTGTGATGACCACTCACACCTTGACTCAGTTTAGCTATTCATTCTGATACAGTCACAGCAGAGGTTTTTGGCTGCAAATAGATGCAACTGTTGAGCTGACTAAAAATACAACCTGAAAAATAACTCTTGAATTCCCATCTAGTTACCTCCAGAGCTTCAAAATCAGACCAAATTGATGTGAATGAGGCTTCAAATATTAACAACACTTTGGAAAGTTGCAGGAGGAGGAGGGAAAAGACCAATTAGTGGCTCCATTTTAATCCATGTTTATTTATTAAGGCATGTTTTTATTTTTTTTCAGCCCTGAATGTCTTCAAAAGATTTTGAACACCTGCAAATGCCTTTACAGCAACTGTGCTTTTATATGGCACAATGCACCCCTGCTCCTCTTATGCTACGCCTTGATCAGATGGGTAAAGGAACTTGATCTATAACTGGTAGGAGGGATCAGGCCCTGGATCATGGTGAAATACCAACACTGGTGATCAAATTCAGTCTATCTGGCTTCCTCCAATTATTTCAATAAGTAAATCTCCTGCAATAAAAAGAGAGGTGGAACCTGCCAAATCTATACCTAGGACACAGACAGTTTTAGAGCAGTTTTTGCAGCTCAGATGTGTTTCAACAAGATATATCTGAATGCATGATCTCTAGGGAAGTTCAGACCCAAACCTACCTTTGAACAGTGAAGTTAATATCTACTTGTTATTGAAATCTGTTCATCAGGTCTGGACCTCAAGGTTGCATCCAAAAATAAGTTATGATTCTCTCCCTCCTCAAAACCACACAAACATGTGGTTCTCCTCACATTTCCTTTTGTTGATATTAAATATCATCACATGGTGCAAAATATGTGTCCAATAGAAACAGTCAGATTTCTATTTTTCCAGTCTGGCTTCATACTTGTGGAAACACCCTGGCTTGTGCCTGAGCATGGTGAAGGTTTCTTGTATCATAGCACACATGCATTGAATGATCAGCTGGCCCAAATTAGACACTATTTTACTACACTTCTTCATTCAGTTGACTTTGCATCTAACAGTGAACAGAGAGAAGATGCTTGAATGCAAGATGAATAGTAGGACTGGACAAAATTTCCACATAAAACTCAGAGAAGGAGCTGTTTCAAGTCAGGAGGAAATAACCATGGTTCAGCTTGTTACAGATCTACATCTGATAGTACTCAAACTATATAAAGCATTCATGAACTTCACACCTTTTTAATGGACCAAACAAGATTAAAGCTTTCAGATAGAGTGGACAGATAAGGTTGCTCAGGGGTTCACACCTCCATCAAACTGAAGGGCCTTGCTTGGGAAGCACAATGCAAGCTTGTGGCAAATTAATCCATTTAACTTAATTTCAAAGTGGTCTGAGAGAACATTCTCTACCACTACATGGCATGAAGTAGCAAATGAACTTGACCTAAGTTTTAAACACAAGGAAGCAGTATCTCCCCAGACACCTCACTCTTCTCTTCCAGTTTTGACTTGTGCAAAGCCAGGATAGTTTTCAAACCATCCTCTTGTGGAGTACTGGAAAACATCACCTTTTGATTTTGATTATATGTGTGAGTCACTGATGGCAGGTTCTACCTTCCCTTGAAACAAGCCACACTCAACATCATCAGACACATCAATGTGCAGTGTAACTGGTGCACTCCAGTAACAGCAGCTCATAAATTATGAAAAATGACTGCTACAATTAACTGAAAATCAAATTTATTTGCAATAAACAGCAGGAGATGCATTGATTTTCATATTCTGTGCTCACTGTTGCCTTTTAAGCTGGAAGAACTCAAGTCAATAGAAGGAAGATAATAAATATCTGAGACTTTTTAATTCAGATCTGGTCTATTTTTTTCCTGTGCTGACTTGCACGTTTGCTGGCACTCTCACTCTAGCTAAAACCATTTAAATGCTGACTTGTTTATTTACTGAATTTATTTGGTCAATTTGAAACGTTTCCCTCCTCTGCCTTCCAAACCAATGCAGGAAAGAAATTTGCTTTGCCTTGTTGATGTCAAGCAGGCTAATAAGGCTTGGTTTCAGTTGGCATGAGCCCAAACAGCACCACAAAGTGAGGTCCATTCATGGCTTTCTGCCAGTGGAAAATGTGGCACAGAAAGTCTGGGGGTTTTGTTAACATTCTCTTGGGCAATTTTGAGACTCTCAGGATAAAATGGGAGAAAATTATACACTGAAAAATCTGCGGGTGATATATCAGTTGTAGAGCTGGTTCTCTGACTATGTTAATCAACTTCTTCTCAATTAATTTCAGCCACTTAGACCAGTGGTTTTTACTATTTTTCAGTACCCTACAGAATTTTCCTAAGGAAGTATGAATTTATGTATAGAAAAATTATACTCCCTGTCAATAGACTGTCTATTCTTACTTATCTTTTGTGGGCTTCTTAGGAGGAGTCTGATAGTACTGCATGGCCTCATAGACCCTCAGGCTAAAAACCACTGACCTGTACTAATTCACATCTATCCTGCATGGTGAATATATTGTATGAAGTGAGCAAACTCAATGACCTCAAAGGTTTCCTTTCCTTTATAACTTCATAGATTCCTTAGAGAGGATGAAGTACTTCAGAGTTGCTAAGAAGGAGACTCCTTTTATGACTGCAAAGTATTATTTACAACACCTATTGGCCCTTTTGTTAATTACTGCCTGTTGCAGTTACCCTGAATTACAAACACCAAAGACATATGCACAAAGATACTTCTGCCAGTCATTTCGCTTGTGCATTCCTTAAAGATGAGTCTTGTACCATGCATGGTGTTTGAAGAATGAAATTAAGCAGCCCCCAAGTTAAATGAGTGGAATTATAGGCATTGCCTTTGGAGAATCAGCTTCTCCATGCTGCAGAGGGTGCGCTGGGAGCAGCCTGGGTCAGCTATTTCATGTTCATTTTCTGGAATGCTGCCTACTCTATTTGATACATTTTGCCTTTTTATGCTTTTCTTGATGGACTTCTAAAAATAATTTACGTGAAGCTCTGCTTGGTTTTTGAACTAAGACAGTCATGTCTCTACAAAAAAAAAAGAAGATGAGACTATAGCAGGGGCAAGAAATCTACCTCATGGAAGCAACAGCATCAGTAAAAATGCAACTGCACTGACTTCAGGCTAGGAATAAAAAGATTAAGAACTGGAATGTCTATTAGGACTGTGGAGCCCATGCTGAACCTTGAACCTCCACATCTTCACCACTACTGTGACCCAGATTCACTACATAGACTCTTGTAAGTCCTGAAAGTGGTTCTTTACAACTCCTCTAATGTTGGACCATGTTCCCATTCCAAACCAAGAGCCTGCAGGCCATATACAATGCCAAGGGTGGTTCACCCCATCTGCAACTTCCCTTCTTCCAGGCTTCTTGGGTTTTGCTGTAGCCCACATAGCGTGGACAGTGGAACTGTCCCCTCATTGTCTTCTGCCTCAGCATCCCGGTTGACTTCCTTTGTGACAGAGCAGGTACATGCTTAGTGAAAAGGTCTTCTGAGCAGGCGGGGACTTTTCACACTGTGTCAGTACTGTGCAGCATGTGCACAGGGAGTCTAGTTTCACAGCAGGAGGTGGCAAAAGGCTGTTAGAGGCAGAAAGACTAAGACCAAAAAATGTGGTATCCCAGGCTAGCGGTATTCTGCTTCAAGACTTTGGTTTGCATTCATCACACATCTGTATAATAAAATGAAGATGTTCCTTGCTGCTCTCTTTCCTTTTATCTTCCTTTTGGTATCGGAGTCCTTCAAAGGTAGCCTCCCACTCAGCCCCAGCTCTCAGATGATTAACTAGCTGAAATGTACTCACCTGCCCGACAGAATTCATCAGCCTCCTGGTGCACCATGTCTTTGACTCGATTGCTGTAGGTCAACCTGGAGTCTTGATCATAAGCCTTCAGGGTCTCACTGGAGCTGTAGGACTTCTGGGGTACCTTGCTGTCCTCACTCTCAGCTGAAGAGCTGGTGTAGCGGCGTTCAGTGTCACGGCGCCGAGTCAGAGATCGATACGGCTTCCTTTCTTTTACATCCATGGCACCCTGGTCTGAGTATTCAACATTAAAATAACGACGTCTTTATGGTGGTTAGATTGGAATAACCTGAAAGAGAGAATAAAGGATCTAGGTTCACGCCTTTGGACATCTGAAGGCTAATTTGCCTTCTTTATACTTTGTTGCACTGAAAAAAAGAGAGGTTACCTAATGGACTGCAGGAAAACCTTCTTAGAACAATTACCAATGGAAAGAAAGACTCAATTATGTGTGACTCATTTAATAATTGCCACAGCTAGCGGGGCACATACATGCAGCGACCTGGACCTGTCTGAGCTGGGCATGCACTTGGGGATTTGAAGCTGATCATTATTTTGTGTCTTCTTTCCATGGGAAGTGATTCAGACACCTCCAGAAGGCATGTATTTGGTGCATCAGTCACCTAATCTCTAGGAAATGAGACCATGCTGAAATGTCTCCATTTGGGCAGCCAGAGATCTTTGGAAAATTGCTGTTGTATAGTTTTAAAAATATTTTGATAGATCATGATGTTAGAAGGAAGGAACACAAGAATGAGCCAGTATAAGAATGCAAGTGGGAAGGGAGAGGGAGAAAAGAAGAATGAAGGATTGAGATATGGATGGAAATCAGATGGAAATGTGTTCCTATTCAGAGGCCTCATTTTTACTCAGCTGTAAATATGTTAGAACTTAAGCAGAGTTGAGAAAGTATAAATAAATGATAGTGCTCTGCTTCATATAACAGCATGGCCTGGGATTTATGCCTCTGGGAAAACCTCTATATATTCACTGGTATTCAAGCATACATATCTGCACACAGAGAAAATTGGTATCAGAAATAAAAGATGCATTAAAAGTAATTTTGTCAAAATAATTAATAAATCATCTTTTCACTTTAAGTTTATTAAATGCAACAGAAGCAACAGAAAAAAGTCAATGACTCGTAGCAAGATGGTAAAATATGTTTTTAAATACCTAAACTGTTTTATGGGGAAAAGTCTTGATAAAGCCCACAAACCAAACACTGAAGTCTATAATTACAGGCTGAGTTTCTCAGGAACTGAGTCTTCATGACTGCTAAAGAACTGAAACTAAATGCCACACCAGGATGTTGTTGTTTACTAGCAGTACTTAAAAACAGGAAGGAAGAGGGTCAGAAAACACCTATTAGTTCCTGCTCTTATTCATAACCAATATGTGTGGAAATACACTGGCAAGGACTGAATCACATTCTGTTGGGATTTCTCTCTTGAAGGGCTTAATCCTGAACATGTTAATAAAATCTTTCTTCTTCATGACTCTTAGACCCCCAGCCTTTCTTTGTGTGCTGTACTCTGGATTTGTGCTTCAGCACAAAAGAGCTATGGTGCAATAATCAGGGTTGGATGTGTTGTAAGCTTTGCAGCTGGTGTAAAGGGATGTGGCGTAATGTAGTGTTTGTGGTTCTCAAAACTATGAGGCTGTGAGGGATGGAAGGGTCTAAGCACAAGTTCTGATAATCTAAAACCAGTCATAGTAATGCAGAAGCTTGAATACAACATTTTATTATGAATTCCTCACTTGCCAAGGATAACTAAGGAAATTCTGGAGCTGAAGAGAGACTGCAGGAGGGAGAAGAAGCTGCAGAATGGTTGTGAGATACACCCTCAGCTGGGCAAAGTAAAACAGGTTCCCACTCCTATTTCTGGAATTCTGCTTTGCTAAGACTGCCCTCTGCATTTTGTCCCTTTAGTCTCCAAAATCAACTTTGCAATGACAGAACCCAGTTCTGATGGCTTGCGCAGCTTCTGTGGCACTCTTCCCAGAAATTAAAATACTACTTCAAAAAACCAATCCACTTAATTCTGTCCCAGTCTATTCCAGTGATGGCAGAAGACCAAGTTCACACTTTCTATTTGTCAGCAAAACACATAGAAACTATTGAACACAAATGGAAGGATGGTGGGGGAAGGGGCAAGTGTCTTGTAATTGAGCTTTACTTAAGTCATATGCAGAGATCTGAGCACCACTTTGCTTTTAAACATGTGTTTAAACCCACAAAACTCACCGACTTAAATTCATTCATGAACATTGTAAGTTCAATACAGTGAATGCAAATGGGATTACTCACCAGCCAAAATTTTCACACGTTAAATGCTTTGCAGATTAAGGGCCTGAATGGTGCAACAACTAAGGCCTTAATGTAGAAGCAATAGCGAAGGAAATGCTGTTATACTGAGAACTAATTTAACATAATAATAGTGTGTAAGAGATCTACCAAATATTGGTATATATTTTGATGTATTGAATCAAACGTACGGGTAGTTTCACACTGTAGTAGAAGGAATAGAACATCTGATTGCTTTTCAGTTCAGTAACTTCCTCCCGTAAAAAAACCCACAAATAATTTTTTTTGTCTTGAAAAAGATACGCCTCTTTTTTTGGCAATAGTTATTGAATTGATTTGTCTCTTTCATACTATCTCTGTTTGTGTGAAACCCTCAAAAGGACCAGGTTTGTTATACCTTTTAATAAAACACCTTAGAACAGGCTCCTTCACACCAGCACTGGAGTAAGAGCTGTTATAATGAACACTGAAATTGTGGTTTATTATCACGGGGGATGGAGATGGAGATAGCAAAATGTGAGTGAGAAGCGGTTACTATTTAAGAAAGAAATAAGGAAAGGTGGCTTCTCTTTGCTCATGGGTATTGCAGCAATTCCTACCAAAGGCCAGTCATTTAAAAACCCTCTAGCAGGAAAGGTACATGTGCCAAGAAAACCTTTCTGCACAGTTAGAGCTCAAGGTACATACAGGGTCTGTAATTACCATTAGTAACCTTGCAACTTTGGAAATGGCCGAAAAAACATCAGGAAATTGACTGAATTCCCACCAGATGAAGGTTTTTCTTTTTGTACAGAAAGGTGTTGAAACACTGAAATTCTTCCTACAGTTCATCAAAAATAGCCCTGTAAATTTTCACCATTCACATACACATTCCTCTAGAATAGTGCCTCAATTCCCAATTCATTCATGTCTTCATAAATTTAACTCTCCTTAGCCCTTTCTTTCTCTTTCTCTTGCCATTTTTTGTAAGGAGACACTTTCTAACTAGAAAAGACATATTGAAGTTTTTGTGGGTTTTTGTTTGTTTGTTTGTTTGTTTGGGTTTTTTTTGGTTTTGTTTTGTTTTCTTTTGTTTTCTTATTAAGAAGGAACTGATGCATTTAAGTGACTTAAGTAACTTTCCAGCACCTCTCTGTGGACATGCATTTCTTGTAATCTTATTTTTATGGCCCAATTCCCAGATGGCTGAGATACCTTGCCTTCAATGGAGTTGTGTTGTCAGGGAATTTGAGTCATATTGCTTCTGTGATAGATTATTATCTTTTTATCTGTTACTCTTTGTATCTTGATTTTGCTTCTGTTATAATTTCACCCATGCCATCACCACCTCACAGTTTTCCTGAATTCTCTGGCACACAGCAAATACAGAGAATCACAGTTGTCTCAGTCACATACATAACCACCAGTTTCTTTCTGCCTCTAGCTCATGATTGCTTGTCATAATTTTAAAAGCTTCCATAAACTTGTTGGACATCATATGAAAAAACAAAGCTTCTGATATTATCCTGCCCATCCTTTCACTCTTTCTCCCTCCATAAAAGTAGAAAAGCCTTCTGCTCTGATCCATTTCTATTTGAAAAAGACTTTCTTGTCCTATAATGGAGTGTTTCTGGATCAGTTTGATTCTTTCATTGTACTACTGCCTGCATAACATATCAAATTTCACCTTATTTTTTTTCTCCAGGGCAATTAATAGCTATTCTTATTTTTTCAGCCTTCTGAGTGTAAAATCTCAGCTGGACCACAAGCTGTTTTGAAGTCCAATTCACAACAGAAGCATCCTTCAGGTTTTACTTACTCAACACAGAAAAATCCCACTGGCCCCAGAAAGGGTTACTCACATGCTAAAGCCTGTAAAATAAGACTCCTTGACATAATTATATATTTCAGAGGTATGGGACTCTTCTCACATCCTTGCATATATGTCAAGAAGCGGAAAAAAAAAATCAGCTTTCTAGTTCTGGTGCAGTAGTGCAGTAAACACAGTGCTTATTTGCAGCTCTTTTTAAGTTGCTTTTGCTTTGGTTGGCTCCCAAATAATCCTTTTTATTATGTTTTATCCTTTATATCTATCCTACTCATTCTCAATTCTGTTGCTTTTTGTTGCTCTTTGGAGCTTTGATTAACCACACCGGCTTTGTGCTGCAGAAACGCACTCAATGAATGGCAAGGGGAATGATTTATTTTCTGAGTCACCGCTCAAAAGACAAACTTCCATCAATCAAAACCCAGACAAGAGAGTGTGACACCACAAAGCGATATGCTAGGAGGCTCTTAGAGCAAAAGGGACAGGTGGTCTTTGATAACTGACTTACATTGCAGGTCACTAATCACGGAGATTAGCAGCAAGGTGATAGACAGCGCCTGTTCTGGAAGGCAGCATGTCATATCATCCAATTTTCTGTCAAAATGTGAGGGTTTAAATGGTAGCGATAGCTTTATGTGTTCCCTATATAGTTATGGCAACTGTGTGATGAGAAAGCTGGAAGAGTGAAATATCGTGTCTCCATGAAAACGTGAGCATGAATCCTGTGGGTTGATTCAGTCCACCTTTGTGCTGCAGGAACCAAAGTGACTTCCCATAGTCTTTGTTTTCTTTCCCAAAACTGCCTATGCAAAAGTGGGATTGTCTTACTTGGCAGGGCCTGCTTTTTGTCTTCTGAAAGTAGATCTTCTCTTTGCATTGCTTAGGGCATTTTTTTTTCCCCAGGTTTTTCTTTCTGCTGCCCTTTATAGAAGGAGCACAGCCACAGAATACAAAGCAGCAAGCTGGGTTTTATTTCCCTCCTTTGGGCTCCACAAATTGAATCCTTAACTAAGACCTAATGTTGGTAAGAAGTGAGCAAGTATCCTTTTCTTCACTTTACGGAGGAAGAGATAAGGCATAGCAAGTCAAAGTGACTTCCTTAAGGTTGTACAAAAAGAAAGAAACACAACTGAGAGCAGACTCTTGATCTCCCAGGCAGAGTCTGATACTGACCTCTGGGTTTTTTAAGAATCAAGTCACATAAGCACAGAAAAATACTTAATTTATAAAATCTTGGTCAATGCATGTCTGAAATCTTTGTGTGAAAAGAGTAGTATGAACTTCAAGTATTACTAACCAGATGCTCTTTCATGTTTGGATAGTGACCTTCAGTCAGAGGCTGTGGAGCATATACAATTGCAGTTGTGTCTGACCAGTGAACTCCCATGGTGAATGATGAAAACCCCACTCAGAGTCAAAAGAGAGAGTCTTTTGCCATGCTGTACATTGATCTTCTCCAAAACACCAACAGGTATTGGGGCCAGACCAACAATATTATTTGGAAAGCTATTTCCAACTCAAAATCCTAAGCTGCAGACAACAATGCAGTGAGCTTGGATGCTTAAATGACTTTGTAACTGTGGTTATTAATGTCTTACACTAAACCGAGTAATCACCGAGTCATCACACATCTTATTCAAAACAACACAGTCCACTTCCATGAGGGTGCAAATGCCTGGTTTGAGGCTCTGTCTTCTGGTCTCATGACACAATGTATTGAGACTGGGAAATCCTATATGGTCATTTCAGAAAAATATGTCCAGGAAAATCTGTGATATTGCCTGCAATAGCAGACTACATCTGGTCTAAAGCACACAGCCGTCATAAAAATAGTGTTGAATATTCTAATGTATTCAGGAGATATTTAAGTATGTATTTAGGGGTGATTCAAATCAAATTTGTATTGCCAGGTGATCAGAGGCTCCAGTGATCTGATCTCAGCAAACACACAACCATGGCTTAAACAGTGTGATGCTATTTACCAGGTTTCTGTGATATTCTTCTATATAACATAAAAGACTCCTGTGTTTTTTTATTAAATTTTAAGCTTCAGATTTATAACGGAGGTTCAAATCTCAAGAGGTCTTTGTAGGAAATAAATTAAGCTGTAGGTATAACATCCTCTCACATTTTTGGCAAAGGCTTTGGAAAGAAGAAGGCACAAGAGAAAAGAATGGAGAATCAACACTGCTTGGCTTCAACCCAGCATTCGAAGAAAGTAACAAAAACTCCCTTTTCTCATCTCAACCACTAAGCCTTTCTTCTACTTGTAAGAGTCTTGCTAGGCAATTGGTAATGTCCTGTCCAAAAGATGTGGTTTGTTACCTTTTTGTGAATAAATCTAAAACTGTAATGAGCTGGAGGCCCAGGAAAACTTTAAACAGTAGTTGAGATTTGAAGTATGGTGGGAAAACATGAAGGGCTCTGGAATGCAATTATCTCAGTTATTTCTGGTTTTCAAATCCCTACATCTTCCCTCATGGGCTGCAGCCCTTAGCCTGTATTAGGGGAGGATTTTGGGGCCAGAAGTTAAAAAACCTTTCAAATAGCTTTTACTAATGTAAGTAGTTTGCAGCTTCAGTCATCAGAATCCTACTCTGGCTTCCTACAAAATGGAAATTACTCTGGAAATGATCTTATTTTTATATTGAAATACTCTTTATTAGTCTATTTACCCATTATTGGAAGAAGTAGATTTTCTTCAGAACTTCAAATTAATAGATAATGCATAAAGGTATTTAAATAATAAATGACAGAACAGCCAGCCTGACAGTGTGGACTGATTTAAGTTCAGTCTGCAAACTTTTCCTGGCCCACTATGTCAGACTCAAGGTTTAGGTGTGTGATGTGCCAGTGAAACCCTCCCATGCATCACTGAGTCCAGAGTGAGAAAGAGATGGTGGCATCAAATGCGGAAGTGGTATCTCCATTGCATGCAGTCACTGAATGAATTCCACTAAAGCATTCCCATTTTTCCTCCATCATCTGCTGATTTGGGCTTTTAGCTGGGATAGAGAAGACCAAGATTTAAGTCCTCGATCTGAATCAGACAGGACTAAGCTTGAATGTGTTTCAGACATCCTAAGTAAAAGCCCAAGGCACAGGCATCCTCAATCTGCTTAGGGAAGGGCTGGTTTTCCCTCCAGAAAAGAAAAAGAAAGTCTGTTTTGTCTTCTGAAAAACAACACAATGTATTTTATAAACTTCTAGTCATCTTCTAGACAATAAGAAAAGACTGGTACAAGGCTCACAAGGTCAGCCAGGCTGACCCTGGCTGGACATAAGGTGCCCACCAAGACACTCTGTCTCTTTCCTCCTCAGCGGGATAGGACGGGAGAAAATAAAATGGAAAAAACTTCATGGGTCGAGATAACAAATAGCTTAATAAAATGAAAGCAAAAGAAAAAAAAAAGATTTCTTCTCTACTTCCTGTCAGCATGTGATGTCCAGCCACTTTCTGGGAAGTAGGGCTTCAGTACGTGTTGGATGACAAATGTTATATTAACGAATGCCAGTCTGCTCCTCCTTTCTCTTAGCTTTTAATAAATAAAAATTAATTTTAATA
>JANHGN010023517.1:245788-256775 GCA_024605025.1 Megaceryle maxima
AATGAATTAGAATTGCTGAGTAGATGTCATATGGTACAAAATATCCCTTTGGTCAGTTTTGGTCATTTGTCCTGGGTATGTCCCCTCCCAAGTCCTTGCCCACCCCTCAACCTATTGGGTGAGGCGGGGGGAATGTTAGACAGTCTTGATGCCATGTGAGCCCTACTCAACAGCAGTCAAAACACTGGTGAGCTATCAACATCTTTGTAGCTACAAATACAAAGCACAGGACTATGAGGTCTGCTATGGGGAAAGTTAACTCCATCTCAGCCCAACCCGGTATACTCACTCAGGGTGGTAAGCTTTGTACCAACTCTTGGGTAAGATTTCTATCTAACTCTTAGTGGTCTGCTATGACCTAGCTTATTACAAACAGTGGCATATGAACATGTAGCAAGAATTCCAAGACAACACCTTGTGTTATTCAACCTCCTTATCCCACCATTTGATAAGGGAATATCCACACCTAGATACACCTCCTCTGTATCCCTGCTTCTCTGCCAAGTAAACTAAAGATGGAAACTATATGTCTTTATTACCCATGTATGGGCCCGATGAAGTCACATAGATAGTGTTTGCATTTCTATGAGCTTGTAAGAAAAGTAGGAAGAAACACAGGCTTGTATTTTCATGTAGATATGAAAAACAGAACTGTCAGTCTTGGTGAGGCATGAGAGGCTAGCTGCACTTCCTTTCATACAGGAGAACTTTTTGCAGCATTTGCTGCTCAAATAACTGATTATACTCAACGACTTCATGCCTGTTGTGTGTCATGTGGTTGTGTTTAAGAACTGACCATCCTGTGAAGAGCTCCTGAAATCATTCACAGGAGAATGGGTCAGCCCAAGAGACCATCAAGTCCTGTATCCTGTCTCCCAGTAGTGGGTACTCTGGAAGACCAGAAGGGGAAAGTGGTTGGCAACAGTGATTTAAGGAGTAAGATTAGTCCTTCCTCTCAATACATTTCCAGAATTCTGGGGTTCAGCAAACTTTTAGTTGGACTGCTGGATTTGACAGTCCTTTGTGGATCTAAGAGTCCTTCATGTCTTCTGACAGTTGTTTTTTTAAATGCCATTTAATATTAAATATTTCTTGCCTTTGCCACATCTTGTGGGCAGTCCCACAATGTGATTATGTGTTGTGTGAAAAAGCACTTTTCTCCTTTATACTCACTGCTGGGTATGTACAGGTCTTTTCTCTTCCATGCAGAAATTGATGAGATCACAGCCCTTTCCATAAGAACAAGTCTTTGAACTCATACCAGCTCTTAGATGTACCTTATTTATCACTATTATACATTAGTTCTGCTCTCACAGAAGAGAACTGAATGAAGGCTGGCACTCTTTAATAGAAAGCATGTCTGTCTATTCTCCCTGCAGTCACCACTGCAGGCTCTAATCCTGTCTCTGAAAACATTGATACTATCAGAAATGGCTGTGTTTGCTGTAGGAAAACCAAGAAAGAGAAAACTGTTAGTAGATAAAGTTTAAAGCATCAACCTTGTCATGTATCTGTATCCCTCAGTGAAAGTATCACAGTGTGCAGCCTGTATGTGAAACACAGTTCAGAGCCCATCTCCTGTTCTACATCCTTTGCAGTCCAGTGTCTGAGTTGCTCACAGGATGACAGCTTGAATTGAAGGAGAGGTGTAATGTAAAGCTTGCAATATCTGATTTAATTAAATTATTATTAATTTTTTTTTTTTCTTTTTTGACTTGGCTGAGGAATAGCTTATGCTTCTATAGGCTTTCACTACTGAAATTGAATGAGAAGGGATGACATGCTTACCTGAATTTGAAGAAGTATACTCAAAGATGTGCTCAAAAAGCATTGCTAGGGCACAGATTTATTTTGTACCTGCCTATTTATTACCTCTCTTTACACAGACCCTCTGCAGAACAATGTGACAGAGAACTTTCTGCAGCAGAGAGAAACTTTCACCTAAACAGGAAGGACACACAACATAGGGAAAAAAGTATTACTGTGCCTCTTTCTTCAGGTAAAACCAAGTATCTTGGCCAGGTCACAAGATACAAGTAGCTAACAATGAAAACTCCTGCAGGATTAATCACAAGGCCAACCTGTCCTTGTCTTACAACAGTATTATGTGTAAAATTGTCCCTGCTTTTGTCACGGATGTTGTGGTACTGGGTAATCTGTCCTTGCTTTCCTTCAGCAGGGAAAGAAACAAGTCTGTTTTCTTGTGTTGATAAAATCCCCCAAAGATTCTGACTTCAAACTAAGTTTATTAAAATATGATTTATCTGTAAAAAGACTGCAAAGATCCATGAATTGATTTCTGATTTTCTATGGACTTATTTTAGGACTTTTCTGTGAGATAATCAGAGTGCATTGAGAGATTGTAGGGATTGATTAATCAGTATAACCCCTACTGTGTCCAAAGCTTAACTTTCAATTATACAAGCTTATGCAGAAGGCAGTGTATTTTGCTTAGGTAAAAATGTCTATGGGGGAAAAATAGAGAAGTAAAAATAGTAAATTAGAAATAGAAAATAATGACTATTTGTTTTTTTTTTTTTCTTAAACAAAGGGCTCCCTCATTGGAATAACAAGGAAATATACCACCTCTAAGAAGAGATTTTAAGCAAATGCAGTCTGCTTAAAAATCACAAAAAGAACACCATCAACATCCCCACAAATCTCTGTCTGCTTGACACAGACTACACCCTGGCAAGTGATAGCTGCATGCTGACATGTACAGGTTATGAACCTTCAACATAGACCTTGATGCACTCTTCAGATGTACAAATGCTGCAGGACTGCAAGATGTGTTAAGGAGGGGGCTTAATAAGGTAATAATAAGTGAAATTGTAACTCAGGTGAAAAAAACCTAACACTGATGATAGTGACACAAAAAGTCATTTTTAGGGCAAGACATATATTAAAAAAATATTTTTGACATCTATTACAGACATAGATAAATTATTACCTAGAAGTGACTCTTTCTCTTTATTGACTCCAAGAGTACCTTAGGCTGACTCACTGAAGAGTAGGAGTCTAAATTTAGTTGGATCAACTCCACTGTAGAGTTTTTCATTCATGTTGTTGCACAATAGTGATTTCTTAATAATTTAGCCATTGAAGGAAGTACATTTGCACGTGTCCTATGTTACTGGCAGAACAGACAGGCAAAAGAGAGGGGACCAGAACAAGGTCACACAGGAAGTAAGTGGCAGGTTTGCACTAAAGAAACTTATTTGCTGGAGTTCTTGGATTTTGTGCCTGTATTCATGAAAGGCAAACATTTTTCACATTTTTCAGTAGATGAAATGCTAGGTACCAGATTAAGTGGTTCATCCAAGTCCAAACTAGAAACTAAATTCTTGATTATTGGTACTAAGATCACTAATTTGGTGATTAAGTGATAAATTGTTTAGTTTGCCATAGGAAAATCTCTTGTACATGACTTTCTCTGACAAAAGATAGTGACTTATTAAGTCATTCTTATAATGAAGAGGAAGTTTTTGTATCATTTAACAAAACGAGTAGACAGGTTCACTGGTCTGTTAAAGGAGAAAATTCATACCATGCTGAGGAATCCAGCTTGAAGAATATTCAGAAAAAAAGACATTGTGGGAAGAAAAGGGAAAAGAAAATGAAAGAGTCAGAGGAGAAGACAATTGAAGATGTAAAGGGCTCTTCTTAGCCATACCTTTAATGACTAGATAGACCAAAGATTAGAAGTAATTGAACTAGCTCTCAGTCAACAAAAGATGCAAATAGATTGTAAAGCAGAGTAGGATTACATTAATTTACACTAAACCAAGAGTAATTAGCTAGTGTTTGTGCAGTGCTTAGAAAGCAGAAAGTGCTATATAAATGTTAATTATTACTATTTGTTTCAAACAGATGCAACAAACACATTTTTTCATATGTTTTATGAGGTAAAAGACAAAAAAAACAAATCTCAGTAGCAGGCTCCACCATTTAACTGAGATATAGCAAAGCACATTCAGGAAAACACAGTCTTACTCAGTGGCTATTACTGAATTGTGAACATTTCATTTAAAGTCATTAGGTGATCTTCTATCTCTGCAAAGTCTGTCTTCTGGAAAATGAAAAGAAAACAACAACAAAACAACCCACAGAACACCAAGGCTAGATGCTTATCATGAGGGCACTAACTCTGTACTGTGTACATTTCTGACCTTGCATAAGGTCAAAAGACAAGAGAATTTAAGAGATCAAGGGCATGGGTTTAAGTAGCAAGTAAGCCATCTTTATTTTGGACCATGCAATCATTCCTGAGATGAAGAGACAGTTATGTCTACTGATGAGAAGCAAGAGTCTGGGAAACAGCACTCATTTCTCTTTGTACCACTAATTTATGGTGTGATCCTGGACAAAGCATTTAACCTTTTGAGCCCATTTTATGAAAAACAGATATAGCCATTCTTAGCTGTTTCACAGCCAAGGGTCTTGTTTCATGCTTTTAAGCATGTCATTTCAATAAAGAATCTATGAGACATGTATCTCTATTACAAAGATGGCTGGGAGAGTCTAGGAGTCTAACAAGAAACTTATTAGGTGAGATCATACAGTTTCAGGATGGATTCTGGGCCATGATATGATAATGATTTGCAAAGATTATTAGTCTTGTCAGAATCAGGGACATAAAAGAACCCTAAAGTAAAATGCTTATCTGCTTTTCTGTGATAAATTCTTGACCCAGTTTCCTTCCTACCTTCTCTTACAGAGAAGAATGATAAATAGCAGAGGTCCAACCATTTTGTATGTTTTAAAAATCACAAAGGATAATTCAGTTAAAAAATTAATTTATATGAAAGAAATATTTTGCCAGGATATGAGCTAATAAAACCTATATTTAGTGCTCATTACTTTCAAAGTGGAATACAAATATTAATTTATTAACTAACAACTATATCTGTAAAGAAGGAAGTAGCACAGATGGAGACAGGAACATCCTCAGTCATAAGCCCCTGAAGCCAAATGTCTTATTGTACATATTATTGCCCAAGTGAATCTGGATCAATGCTTACATCTGTTGGACACAGAAATCTGCAGGAAATCCAATTGCCAACAATCCTTTAAACATAAGGTTTTTTTACCAAATTTCAGGCTCCTGGGTTTGAAAATGTCAACCTCAATGGAGGAATGGTTCCACATTTAAACATTTGTGATGACAAACCCTGTTTGAGATGTTCCCTCCTGCCTAGGGCTCATCCACCTTGCTGCTTGCAACCTCCCTGGGGATCCTGATGCAGCTGTTTGTAAACCACACCATAAGCAAATCAGGGAAATGGTCTGGAAATAAAAAGAAAAAGAGCCCTCATCTGCCAAACCCTTAATTTTTATTTTTTTTTTTTTTATCTCCCCCAAATTTAATTGTTCTAGATGAAAATCAATATGGCTTTATAGTGTGGTTTCACAAGTAGTTGCACTATCTGAGGCAAGAAGGCAATACAGTGGGGCAGGAAGGAAAGCAGCCTAAGAAACTCCCACCATCTAAACTGGAAGATATAACCATATCCACTTTAGGTCATGGCATGCAGTACCTTGCCTAATCCAAAAATCTGTATTTCTGACTGGTTTTCAAACAGTAGAACAGTGGGCTTCTATCCCTTCTAATACATCTTTTCCAGCTCTAGACCCTACCACCTATGATCAGAGGTACAGTTTGTAGCTCTGAGAGATAATATCACTCCATTTCTGCCAAAAGTGCTGCTTCTGTTTCCTGGAAGCTGTCTTGCTGAAATCCCTCTGCTTCATGTCCACAGCTCATATGTTTCTCCTTGCTTACAGACAAGTCTATCTGTCTTCAATTGGAATTTCCATTAATACTTTATTATCTCTACCATTTGTTTACCAAGGCATTTTCAAGAAAAGTTGAAAAATGTTGAAAGCAAAACAATCAAATGCAGTGAGCATTTTCTTTTTTTCCCTTCCCTTTTATTTCAGTAACAATTATTGGTATCCCATATAGAAGAAATGAATAAAAAAACCCCCATAATTAAATCTTCCCTACTGCCTTGCAGCTTTTTGTTTTGCAAATCATACTGCATGTAAGCTATATTTTAAGATATTCTACAAAAGACTTCTTGCTCTCTCCATTTCTTAGGGGTGAGGAGTGCATTTGTTGTGTCATCTTGTGACTGGCATTGGGTTTTACAACAGCAATGGATTTTGTGAACTGCATCTGATCCAAAACCCATTAAATTACATGGAAGTATTTTCCATTCATTTCACTCAGGGAGTAAAATAGGGCTTTATAAGCTCAGCTCCTGTACAAAACCTTTTAACATTCACATTTATGGTATGGGCTGCACTGCATCATATTTCAGCCTTCAAAAGTGTCAGTGTTGAGAAGGAAAAGGAATAAAATTAAGAAATTGGAGTCTATTGGAAATCTCTTTCCCAGAGTGAGCCAAAATGAACCTATGAAGAAACATGTAAGAAAGCACATTGGCAATTTTTTCAGATGTAGCCTGTGAACTTGGGAGGCTCAGATTTGCAAGGATCCCCCAAGGGACCTTCTCAGGGGCCTGGGATTGATGGAGCAGGTATTTCTCCAAAATTAGGCTCCTTTCTGGCATTGTAAGCATAATGCCTACTATAATTAAGGCATTTCTGAAATTTTCATTCTGTAATTATATATAGCTGGGGTCAGGGTCAGCCTCACATTCAAGCCGTCACTAAACACATTCAATGCCACCTTGGGTCATTAGGTTTATAAACAGGTTGAACCTGAACACTGGGACGTCTGCATTTAAACTGATTTCTCGGGTAGGTAAAGATATATATACATAATTTCATTTAGCTTGAGCGATACCAGCACCTGCCATTCGCTCTAAACAGAGCAGTTAACCCTGAACTCTCTCTGTCAACTCCCATTGATGGAAATCAAAGCAGATAAATTAATGGCTCCCCCGAGAGGAGTGAACGGAGGAGACTCATGTAAACAAACACCTCACAAAATACTGTATTAATGGGAATGGTAATGAAAGGGAAGATGCCTCTTCCCATCCTTGATAGGCACAGCAGGTTGGAGGGAGACACCCACAATACTGCTAAAGGTGGGGAACATACACCAGATGCTTTGCAGCTCAAGCAATGGCAGTTAGTGCATCCCCAAAGCAGATGAAAATATTTTGGGCCTGCTGACACCAATGGCTGGGATGTTTTTGCAGCTTTCTTGAATCATGTGGATGTGTAAGGTCAAACCTTGCCCTCTATGCTGCGTTCACACAAAGTCCTACTGCTAGCAGATGCAACCTGCAAACAGTAATTAAAAGCAAAACGAGGTGGAATGTGTGTTTCTTTTAAAAATCTTTTTTGGTCTTAGGGAAACACAGAGGCTGATCCATGCTTCTTGGTTTCTTCCCTCATCTGAGGGTGGATTCAGTATCTTCAGATGCTCAGTCCCAGATGTACTGGTGATGTGGTGCTGTGACATAAACTGAAGAGCATTTGATTATTTACTCTGTCAAGGGATAATATCAAGACACTTAGATATCCTGGTGATGACCACCTTATAAAAAGTAAAATCTGTAGGTCAGTTGATTGGGTCATAGTCTGGGGATTAATATAATTAAGTAAGATATTACCCCCCCCCCCCCCAATCTATATTATCTGCCTTTCTCAAACCTGTTTCTCTCCTTTCCTTTAATGGGAAAATCTGGATTTTACTTGCTTTTCCTGTGACTGCTTTTGAGTGGACCTGGGCACCACAGAGTGGGTGCACCTCCCAGTCTTTCAAAACAGAGAAATATTTGTACAGACAGGAAAATAAAGCAAAGACCTGTCCCTATCTCACCATGGCTGGTCATTTTTTTCCCATGCATGTCTCCTTCCTTGAGATAACACAAGTATCTGTGTGAGTCTCATATGGTATAAAATTATTTCATAAATGAAAATAAATCAAATGCATTTTTGTGGAACAAGTGTCCAACCTAGTTCAGGGCTGCGTGGTGGGACTGGGTGTAGGGCAGCCATCATCTGCTGTTGGCCAAAGCTGTGGGCTGAGGAAGGATTTATGAGAAACAATAATGCTGTGTTTAGTGTAAAGGCAGATCCCATGTGCCTGTCACCCTACAGTCTTGGTCAGGATTGTACCATAAGTGCCATTTCCTCTGCATCCCCAGATGTGTCAACATCTCAATGAAGAGAGTGTAAAGACTTTAGCTAGACTGAAGGATCTTAAGTATCTTTTTACTTCCCTCACACCTCATCTCATACAGGAATATGAAGGAGAAGCTGATCTGAGCTTGTGTTAGGATGCAAATTGCAATTCAAGGAAGTATGTGGGGTGAATGAGTGTAGCATCAAAGCAAGGAGCTGTAAATGAAAATCATATTCCCATGTTTTACCTCATATCCTGGCATTGTTTAGTGCCTTTGCATTGGCTTGGACTGAAGCCAATGAGTCAAACAACATTCTTTGTGTAATTATATGCGTAATGGAAGCAAGCAGAGGTTTCCACGGCCTAGATTTGGAGAGATAGTTGCTTAAGTAGTTGCCTCTGAGGAAGAAGGGGGAGGAACATGCAGAAGCCAAGGGGATGAAGTGACATTGGAAAGGCACCAGTCATGGTGGGACTGCATGGTCTAGGATCTCTTCATTGCTCCCCAGCCCACTCTAACAGCAGTCAGTGGCTGCTTTGACAACCTACTTGGCTGGTAAATAAAAAGCAAGAAATTGCACCAAGTGCTCACCTTGCCTTGCTGGCCTTGCCTACCAGATGCAGCTCTGAAAACATGCAGTGGCATCGTTGACAAAAGTAGAGACAAGGGGTGTGACAAAGGTGATCTGGATGGACTTGTGCCATGGAATATTTCGCTCCCAGCCTGGTTAAGAATCATAGAATCATGGAATAGTTTTAGCTGGAAGAGACCCTAAAGATCATCAGGCAGGGTATTCCAATGCTTGACAAACCTTTCAGTAAAGAAATTCTTTCTAATATGCAGCCTGAACCTCCCCTAGTTCAATTTCAGGCCATTTCCCCTTGTTCTATGGCTTGTCACTAGGGAGAACAGACCAACTCCCACCTTGCTACAACTTCAGGTAGTTGTACAGAGCAATAAGGTCTCCCCTCAGCCTTCTTTTCTCAGGGCTAAACAGCCCCAGATCCTTCAGCCTTTCCTCATATGAGACATGCTTCAATCTCTTTACTAGCTTGGTAGCCCACCTCTGTACGCTCTCCAACACCTCAATGTCCTTCCTGTAGAGAGGGGCCCAAAACTGGATGCAGTATTTCCACATCACCATTTTTTCTAGACGTTAATGGTCCTATAAAGGCAGCAGCAGTAAAAGTGCCTACACTAAGCCTCATCAGTATAAAGCTCAGCTTTATAATTCAATTTATTAACCTGCATAAGCTGGGTTTGCAAGAGGATGGCAAGTGTGAGCCTCCTTCCACCTTCCCTTCCACCTTCTCTGATGCAGCAATGTCAGGACAGCAGGCGGAGAGCTGGGCCTGGCAATATTTTAAGCCTTTGATTTTATGTTGCTGTGCAGAGTTGCTCTTGATGGGAGGGCTCTGAATAAAATGTAGAGGGAAGGGGTGTTAGGATCAGACAGACTTCATTGATATCCTGGCCAAAGGCAAGCATGCCTATGGTTCTCCTGCTTTGTGCTTTTCAGCTCAAATTAGCTAATCTGTATCAGAGTGAGCAGCTGTTTCATGAAGAGAAGGTGTAGACCATGTATCTGATTCCAAGATTTTGGAAACAAAATTAATTCAGGGGCAGACACAATGGTTGTGATCCCAGCACTGGGTTCAGGGTCTGGCTAACACTTGCTCCTATAGGACTGCAGAGGGAGAAGCATTCCATGAGAGTGCATAAACAATATAAGAATTATGTTAATATCAGTAGCTAGCCTCTCTGTGTCCCTTCCTTAGCTGACACCTCCCATCCCTTTTCTGGCCTATGTTTGCATTTTATAAACTGGTATGAGAACTATAACAGCTTTCCAGTTGGCCCAGCATTTTATATAGGCTAAGAATGAAGTTAAAACATTTTGCTAAGGCATGAAAAATGGCCTCAGTAATTTTCAAGTTTGTAAACTAACATATCTAAACTTTTCTCTTTTTTTAACAAGCAAACAAACAAACAGGCAAACAGCAACAAAAGCTGTAAATTAATTTGATGGCTGCATTTCTTGCTAAACAGGAATACTAATAATGTATTGGTCCTCAACCAGATTTTTCACCAGTCTAATCTGTTAACAGCTCAACTGAAATCAGAGATACAAAGGAGATATCTACACTAATAAATTAAATATTTTATTACAGTAAATAAAAGTCTTGGACTGTTCCCTGGTACTGAGGCCAATTGGCATGGAGAAGCTTTCATCTATATAATAGACCCTTCGAGGATCCAAAACAGGGTGGCTGCAACTATTCTGCATTTTGGGACTCATCTCTGGCCCATGCTGATGCCTGAGCTGTGCTCAGAAATTGGTTGGCCCAGGTCAAAACATTGCTGGCAACCTCTATTAATTATTGTTTAGCTGTTATTCAACAATATAAACAAAAACTTCCTGATATTGTTTAATTTGCAAGCATAAACAGATCCAAAACTGCAGCTGGCCAAAATGTAAGGAAATAGGTACCTCCATATTTACAGTAGTTTTCAGACTCTTTTGTAAAAGAAAAAGTGCTTCTTATTTTGATTGTAAGTGAATTATGCAAGCCATGAAATCAGTGCAATATCCTGCTCTTTAACCCATACTATCATTGCCTTATGTGCATTGCAGAGACCTTGGAAGAGCTAGGTGTTGGTAGACTCACAGCTGTCAGGCTTGAATGAATTGAACAGTAATTAACTGAACAATAGTTTGGTCCTTGACTTAGTTTTTTAAGGAAATACCTGCTTCCTTCTTTTGCTCGCAGGATTGTTGAGCAGTGTAATTTTTCTCAGCATTTAGTTTAATTTTCTTTCTTCTTCTCTCTTTTCTCTCTCTCTCTTTTGTTTCTTTTTTTTTTTTTTTTTTTTTTTTTTTAAAA